>CAUYLG010051052.1:0-134916 GCA_963573385.1 Cacajao melanocephalus | reverse complement strand
GTGGAATCAGTGGTGATATCCCCTTTATTGCTTTTTATTGCATCTATTTGATTATTCTCCATTTTCTTTTTTATTAATCTGGCTAGCAGTCTATTTTGTTGATCTTTTTAAAAAACCAGCTCCTGGATTTATTGATTTTTTTTTAGAGGATTTTTTGTGTCTCTCTTTCCTTCAGTTCTGCTCTGATCTTAGTTATTTCTGGTCTTCTGCTAGCTTTTGAGTTTTTTTTAATCTTGCTCCTCTAGCTCTTTCAATTTTGACGACAGGGTGTCGATTTTAGATCTTTCTTGTCTTCTCTGGTGGGCATTTATTGCTATAAATTTCCCTCTCGACACTGGTTTAAAGGTGTCCCAGAGATTCTGGTAAGTTTTGTCTTCCTTCTGGTTGGTTTCAAAGAACATCTTTATTTCTGCCTTCATTTCATGTTTATCCAGTCGACACTCAGAAGCAAGTTCTTCAGTTTCCAAGTGGTTGTGCGGGTTTGAGTGTGTTTCTTGATCCTGAGTTCTAGTCTGATTGTGCTGTGGTCTGATAGACTGTTTGTTATAATTTCTGTTATTTTGCACTTTCTGAGGAGTGATTTGCTTCCAATGATGTGGTCAATTTTAGAGTAAGTGCAATGTGGTGCTGAGAAAAATGTATATTCTGTGGATTTGGGGTGGAGTGTTCTGTATATGTCTATTAGGTCCACTTGGTCCAGCTCTGCATTCAAGTCCTGGATATCCGTGTTTTTTTTCTGTCTCGTTGATCTGTCTAATACTGACAGTGGAGTGTTGAAGTCTCTCACTCTTGTTGTATGGGAGTCTAAATCTCGTTTTAGGTCGTTAAGAACTTGCTTTATGTATCTGGGTGCTCCTGTGTTAGGGGTGTATATATTTAGGATAATTAGCTCTTCTTGTTGGATTGATCCTTTTACCATTATGTACTGTCCTTTGTCTCTTTTGATCTTTGTTGATTTGAAGTCCATTTTATCAGAGACTAGGATTGCAGCTCTAGCTTTTTTTTGTTCTCCATTTGCTTGGTAAATCTTCTTCCATCCCTTTAGTTTGAGTCTATGTGTGTCTTTGTGTGTGAGATGGGTTTCCTGAATATAGCACACCGATGGGTTCTGACTTGTTATCCAGTTTGCCAGTCTGTGTCTTTTGATTGGGGCATTTAGGCCATTTACATTCAATGTTAATATTGTTATGTGTGAATTTGATCCTGCCATTTTGTTACTGGCTGGTTTTCTTTCCCATTAGTTGACTCATTTTCTTCATTGCATTATTTATATATTCTGTTAAAAATTATTGTATCTATGGGTATTTTAATGCTTTTCTTTTAACTTTCATACTATAGTTAAAAGTGATTTATGTACCACCATTGTAGTATCAGAGTGTTCTCTATTTGAGTATATTGTTAGCTGACAGTGAGTTTTATACTTTCATATGTTTACATGTTGCTAGTTAGCATCCTTTACTTATAACCAGATTTCTCTGTAGCATTTCTTGTAAGGCAGGTATGACGGATAATTTTAGGTGTCTTACTGACTGGATAAGGAATACATAGAAAATTGGTAAAGCATTGTTTTAGGACATATCCATGAGGATGTTCTAATGATTTATGTGTGAGTCTAAATGGACTAAGTGGGGAAAGTCTGCCTTCAGTGTGGGCAGGCATCATCCTATTGGCCATGGACCTGTAGAGAACAAAAATGGAAACGACAAATTGGTCTCTGTCTCTCTCCTGGATTTGGGTATACTCTCCTGTTCTTGAACGTTAGTACTCCAGGTTCTCTGGCCTTTGTACTTCAAGAGTTATATGGCTTCTCTGCCCTAGGTTTTCAGGCTGTTGGACTTATGAGTCTGCCATGTTACCAGCATACAGAGTCTGTAGCTTGCAGATGACCTGTTGTAGCATTTTTCAGCCTCCATAATTACATGAGCTAATTCCCTTTATAAATCTCTTCTCATATTTCTGTATTTATATTTGTCTATATCTCCTGTTGATTCTGTCTCTGTAGAGAACCTTGACTAATACAGTGAGTCTGGTAATTATGAACTCTCAAAGCTTTTGTTTGTCTGGGAAGATCTTTATCTCTCCTTTATTTCTGAAGGACAGCCTTACTGAGTATAGTATTCTTGGTTGACAAATTTATTTTTTCTCTCCCTTTCACCATTTTGAATATTCTCACATGGTCTCCTAGCTTCAAGGTTTCTGCTGAGAAATCCACTGGTAGTCTTATAATGTTTCCCCTTGTGTGTGCATTTTTTTCTTACAGCATAAAAACATTTCTTTTTGTCTTTGCCATTTGAGAATTTAATTTTAGTGTATCTCAATTATTTTGAATTGTCAGGTGGTTTGTAAGTATAAATTTCTTTAGAGTAATTTAGTAGTACAGTATTTTGCCAGTTTTTGTAGACAAGCTTTGACAGAAGAAGCTCTTTATCAATCAGCCTGTCCAGTGTTTCTGGGTGGGCTTGCTATTAGAATTTGTGGGTAGGCTGGCTTAGTGCTTGTGTCAGCAGCTTGTTAGGCCTGGTGCCTGAGCTCATAGGAGCTTGCCTGGTGCCCAGACATAACCAGAAATTTATGTCTGCTGGGGTAGGCCTGGATCCTGGGTACATGGAGGCTGGCTTGGCATCAGATTCCACTGAAGTGGGCCTGCTAAATGGATTTGTAGGGGCATGGAACCTGTGTCTATGGAGGCTGGCCTGTCACTGGGATCTACTGGGGTAGGCCTGGTACCTGGGTACATAGGGGTGATCCTAGAAGCTGGGTCCCGTGGATAGGTCTGGAGTCTGAATTCATGGGAGCTGGGGGGACACTGGGACAGGCCTGGAACTTTAATCTACAGGAGTGGCCCTTGGATTTTGATCTGTGGGAGACAGACTGAAGCATGGGTCTGCAGGTATGGTCTTAGAGTCTGGGCCTGTTGGGGTGGTCCCAGCACTGAGATCTACTAGGCAGGCCTAGACCTTAGATCTGCTGGACTCTGCCTAGTGCTGGGGTTATCCTGGAGCCTTGGGCTGCAGGTGGCAGTTTGGAGCCTGAAGCTGTGGATGCTGGCCTGGTGCCTTGGGTTGTATGGGCCAGTTTGGAGTCTCATTCCATTGGCATGGGCTTGGATCCTGCATCTGTGCTGGCTAGCATGGAGGCTGGGGCCACAGGGGCTGTGCTGGCCTGGTACTGGTCCTGTGGTAGTTTTTAAAGGAAGTGTAGTTCTTTTATAACAGAAATATTTGGCTCTTTTAGCTCTTTCAACATAAATCTGGACTTTTTTGTTTTCAAGAGGGAAACAGTATGGCATAATGGAAGGAGAAAGGGACTCAGAGTCAGCCTGATATGAATCATGTCTGAGCCACTTGGTAGTTGAAAGATCTTCATCAATTTACTAACCCTCTGTGTACTTGTTTTTTTTTTTTTTAATTTTGGAAAAGTGTATAACAATGCCAATCATATCTGTAATAAGAGAAGCTTCAGGATTGCAATCTGCTCAGAAAAGCAGGAGGCTAACATATTTATCTTAAAAATTTATTGCAAACATATTTTCTATGTACAATCTAAATTTATTTGGGGGATTTGGTGGGGTGGGAAATTTAGGTGGAAATAATAGGAAGAAAATACCTTCATGTCAGTCCCTTAGTGCTGCTAGCAGAATAATATATTTATGTAATTAAGACTAGTATATTTTTAATGAATGCTGGCTATGTTCTGTATTTAATTACTGAAAGAGATGAACTGTTTTAAAATCCTCTCTTTCTTTCTAGAATGAATTCCAACCATTTAAACAATTTATAATTTGAAATAAGATTATTGTTTGTTCTTTTGTTATTCAGATATTTAAGGGACATGAACTGCCATGTTTCCCTTTTCTCAAATCAATATCTGTGTCATTTAATACACTTTTACTTTTCTTTTGATAAGCAAGTGGACATTGATGTTATAATGGGAAAAAAATAGTCTATAGCAGTGCAACTCTAATTTTCATTTCAGTTTAATTGCCTAGTAATCTTGTTGACTGACGATTCTGATTTAGAAGGTCTAAAGGTGGGACCTGAGATTCTGCATTTCTAACAAACTCCCAGATGCTGCTGTTACTAGTTTATAGACCACACTTAAAAGTGGCATGGGACTTAAAATAGGGTAGATTACCACAATTTTAAAATTTTAAAAGTGGGAGGAACAGTACAATGTTGGTAATTCTTAAAAACATGCATACTGTCTGTCCTGGTTTCAGGGTGAGGACACTAAAACTTAGAGAATCTGAGGGTCTGGGATTAAGTCACTATAGCTAGCGGTAGAGCCATAGGAAATTCAACTTATCCTATAGTTTCTGTATGCTTTCCGCTACACTGGTGCTTCTTAAATTTCAGTTATTTACATATATTATGTAGGTTCCTCAGATAAATCTATACAGGGTAGGTGAAATCCCCGGAATATGCTGTGTTACAATTATTCCTTCTTCAAGTAACTGAAGATATTAAATTATGGCAAGGTTTGTCAACCAAAGTCTCAGTGATATCTATACACTTACATTAAAGGAAAATGAATACATAGGCAATCCTCTGCCAGAATTTTTGGAATTCTGATCTTTACTGTTTTGATAAGTCTCTTCCAAAGGTGTTTTAGAGACTAATTTATCAATTTGATTACTAAGCAAAGCAAGGAAAGAACTAAAGGAATTTTGCATGGGGAGAGGACCAATGAGATTTCACTATGAACAGAATAGTGACTAAATTTTACCATGTGGCCTACAATGTCTGTCTCAGTCAAGGTTATATACAATCCCTCTGTACTCTTCTGTCTTCCAATATCATATCTGGAATCAAGACACTTGGACAAATAAAGAATCCTACTTTTAGACGGGGGACTGAAAGTAGTAAATGTAAATATTGTTAAGACATTGCATAGGGAACAAAGGAAGAGTGGCTCTCTTTGACTCATCTATCCTCAAATTACTATTTTGTTGTGATTTATGAAAATTAACAGTCTGTACAAGAGAAGGAAATTAGTTTAATTTTGGAAGATCTTAAATTGCATATCAGTTCTCCAATGTTGGCCATTTTTAATCAACTGAGTTTTTAAACAAAAACTTACAAATATAACTGAACTGAAGATTTCTATAGAGAGCTTCAATGTAAGACTTGATCAGGCAGAAGAAAGGATCAGTAAGCTCACAGACGGGTTATTAAAAATTACCCAGTCAAAGGAACAAGAGTAAAGGAATGAAAAAGAGTGAGAATGGCTATGAGAATTATGGGGCAAGGAAGCAAACTAATCTTTACATTATAGGAGTTTCAGAAGGAACAGAGAAAGAGAAAGGAGTACTGAATGTATTTAAAGAAATAATGACAGAAAACTTCTATAATCTAGGGACAGGTATAAATATCTACACATAAGAAGCTTGAAGATTTCCAGTTAGGTTCAGTTGAAACAAGGCTAAAATAAGACATAGTAAAACTCTCAGAAGCATTAAGATAAAGAGAGGATCCTGAAAGCAGCAAGAGAAAAGAAGCATATCTCATAAAAGAGAACTCCAGTATGGCTGTCATTAGATTTCTCAGCAGTAACCTTGCAGGTCAAGGTAGAATGCAATGCTATATTAAAGAAAAACAACAACAAAACCCAAGCAAACAAAAATTTCTTGCTCAAAGAAAAAAAAAAACCTAGCAACCATAAAGTTGTCCCTCAGAAATGAAGAAGAGATAAGGGCTTTCCCAGACGAATAAGAGCTGAGGAAGTTCACTAGACTTGCCTTATAAGAAATGCAAAAGTGGAATTCTTCAAGCTGAAAGAAAAGGATGTTAATTGGTAATATGAAAACATATAAGTGTATAAAAGTCACTGGTGAAAGTAAGTATATAGTCAAATTTAGAATGCTGTAATGTGGTAATGGTGGTGTGTAAATCAATTATATCTTTAGTGAGGTTTAAATATAAAGCTGTTGAAATAGGTATATTTACAATAATTTATTAAATGATATAAAATATATAAAATATGTAAATTGTGACATCAATAACAATATGTTGGGGGCAATAAAATGGTAGAGTTTCTGTATGTTATTGAAGTTATCAGCTTAAAAATAGCCTATTATAACCATGATATGTTTTATATAAGCCTCACGGTAATCACAAATGAAAGAACTATAGTAGATACACAGGAGATAAGTAAGAAATCAAAGCATACCACAACAGAGAATTATTAAATTACAAAGGAAGACAGGTAGAGTAGAAGAAAGGAACAAAGAACCCACAAAGATACCAGAAAACAATGAATAAAGTGGCAGTAGTATCTCTTTATCAAATAAGTAGTTTAAGTGTCAGTGGATTAAATTATCCCGTCAAAAGACACAGAGCTGCTGAATGGACTTTAAAAAAATCTAAACTATATGCTGTTAACAAGAGACTCATTTCATCTTTAAGGACACAAATAGACTGAAAGTGAAGAAATGGGAAAAGACAGTCTATGAAAATTGAAACCCAAAAAAGAGCAGAGCTAGCTATACTTAGACGAAGTAGACATTAAATAAAAAATTGTGAAAAGAGGCACAGAAGATTATTATATAATGATAAAAAGGGTCGGTTCATCAAGAAGATACAACAATTGTAAACAGATATGCACTCAACATCAGAACACCTAAATACATAAAGCAAATATTAATAGATCTGAAGGAAGAAACAAGACTGCAAGACAATAATAGTATAGGACTCCAATATTTCACATTCATCAATAAATAGATCATCCACTTAGAAAATCAATATGGAATTTGATTTACAATTTGGTGTGCGGACTTCAATCATACAATAGATCAGCTGTACCTAACAAACATATATCAGAATAGTTTATCCAACAACAGCAGAACACACATCCTTCTTAAGCATATGCTAAACATTCTCCAGGGTAGACCATATGTTAGTCCAGAAGACAAATCTTAATATATTTAAGAGGATTTAAATGATATCAGGTATCTTTTTTGACCACCATGGTGTGAAATTATAAATCAATAATAGGAAGAATTTCAAAAAATTACAAATATATGGAAATTAAATGACATGCTTCTCAGTGGGTCAAAGATGAAATTAAAAGGACAATAAAAAAGTATCTTGAGACTAGTAAAAGTAAACACGCATCAATTTGTATAGGATGCAGCAAAATCAATTCTAAGAGAGACGTTTATAGCACTAGATGCCTACACATAAAAGAAGAAAAATCTGGAACAATCTGGTGTTACACTTCAAGGAACTAGAAAAATGACAAGACTAAGCCCAAAGTTAGTTCAGTGTATGAAATAGTAAACATCAGAGCAGAAATAAATGAAATAGAAATTATGGAAACAATAGAAGCGATCAACAAAGCTAACAGTTGCTTTTTTAAAAGATAAAATTGACAGACCTTTAGCTAAGCTGAAAAAATAGTAAAGAATTAAAGAAATAAAATCAGAAATGAAAGAGGATACATTAAACCTTATATATAACAGGAATATGAAGGATCATAAGAGACAACTATGAGCAGTCATATGCCAACAAATTATATAACCTAGAAGAAATGTATAAATTCTTAGAAACATACATCCTACCAAGACTGAATCATGAAGAAGTTGAAAATCTGTATACTAATAAGTAAGGAGGTTGAATCAGCAATCATAAACCTCCTTACCAACAACCCAGGACGTGATGCCTTTACTAGTGAATTCTACTTAATATTTAAAGAATAAACACCAGTGTTTCTCAGATCTCTCAAAAAATTGCTTTGATGAGAGAAAACTTCCAAACTCACTTTACGAGGCAATTTTTACCATGATACCAAAGTCAAAGACACTACAAGGAAAAAAAAATGCAGACCAATATTGTTGATTAAGATAGATGCAGAAATTCTCAACAAAATACTAGCAAACCAATATCTTAAAAGCATGATACACCATGCCCAAGCAGGATTTATTCTTGGGATGCATTTATGTCTGTGGTTCAACATTTACAAGTTGATAAATGTCATAAATAACATTAATAGAATTAAGTGATTATGTCAATAAATGCAGAAAAAGCATTAGACAAAATTTAACATTTGCTATAAAAACCCTAAGCAAGTTAGGTATAGAGGGAATATACCTGAACGTAATAAAGGTCATATATGATAAGCCCACAATTAACATGATAACAATGGGAAGGTAAAGATGTAAAAAAAAAAATGTAAATTATTACATCAAATCTTAAAATATTGTTTGGGGATGGAATAACAGTGTAGAGTTACTTAATGCAATCAAACTGAAGTTGTTATCAGCTTAAAATAGTCTAACTATAAAATGTTTCATGTAAATCTTTTGGTCACTACCAAGGAGAAAAATCTATGCTAGATACACTTAAGATAAAAAGTAGGGAACCAAAGCATAGTGCTAGAGAAAATCATTTGACCATAAAGGAAGACAGCAAGAGAGGAAGAAAGGAAGAAAAAATTGCAAAACAACCAGAAAACAATGAGCAAAATAGCAATAGTAAATCTTTACCTATGAATAATTACCTTGAATGTTCATAGATTAAGTTCTTCAATGAAATGATAGAGAGTGGCTAAATCAATCAGAAAACGAGACCCAAGTATATTCTGCCTATCTGAGAATCACCCTCACTTTTAAGGCCACACAGATTGAATGTGACAGGACAGAAATAGATAATCCATGCTGATAGAAACCAAAAGAGAGTAGGAGTAGCTATACTTATATCAGCTGAAATAGAATTTAAAACATTATAAAAAGAGACCCAGAAAAGGTCATTATGTAATGTAAATTGGCCAGTTTGTGAAGAGGATATAACAGTTGTAAATATATCTGTACCCAACATCCGAATAGCTAAATATATAAAGTAAATATTAATAAATCTGAAGAATGAGATAGACTGCAATTTAGTAGTGGTAAAGACTTTAGTATTCCTCTTTAAATAATGAACAGATCATCCAGACAGAAAATAATATAGGACTTTAACTACATCTTACACCAAATATAACAGACATACATAGAGCATTTCAGCATTCTGTCCAACAGTAGCAGAATCCACATTTCTGTTGAGCACTCTTGGAAACATCTCCAGGATAGATCATTTGTCAGACCAGAAAATAAATCTTAACAAATTTAAGAAGATTCAAATTATACCAAGTATCTCCAGTCACAATGGTATGAAAATAGAATTCATAACAGAAGGAATAGTGCAACATTTATAAATTTGTACAAATTTACATGGCCCTAAACAACCAAGAGTAAAATTGAAATGGGAAGTTAAAGGAAAATTAAAAATAGCTTGAGATGAATGAAAATACTACATAACAAAACTTATGGGATGCAACAAAAGCATTTCTAAGAAAAGTTTATAGCAATAAACACACAGTTAAAAGTAAGAAGGATCCCTCTAAACAATCTAATGCTATACCTCAAAGGACTAGAAAAAAGAACAGTCTAAATCCCTTGTTTATAGTAGCAAAGGAAAAATGAAGATCAGAACAGAAATAAATGAAATAGAGACAGTAAAACAGTAGAAAAGATGAACAAAACAATTTTTGAAAAAGATAAACAGTTGACAAACTTTTAACTGACAAAAATGAGAGATGACTGAAATATATGAAATCAAAAATGAAAGAGTAGACAATACAGGAGATACCACAGAAATATAGAAGACGAGAGACTGCTGTGAACAATTGTACTCCAACAAATTAGATAACCTAAAAGACATGGATAAGATCCTAGAAATATACAACCTACCAAGACTGAATCATGAAGAAATAGAAAAGCTTAACATAATGATAACAAGTAAGGAGATTAAATCAATAAGAAAAAATAGCTCTTACCAGAAAAAGTTCAGGCCTTGATGGTTTTACATCTGAACTTTACAAACATTTAAAGATTAAGTAATACCAACCATTCTGAAATTCTTCCAAGAAATTAAGGAGTAGATAAAACTTTCAAATTCATTTCAAGAGGCCTGTATTACCCTGATGCCATAGGCAGACAAGTACATTATAAGAAAAAAATTACAGGCCAATATTTCTAATGAATATAGATGCAGACATTCTCAATAAAATAGCAAACCAAATTTAGTAACACATTATAAGGATCTGTTATCATGATCTATTTCTAGAATGCAAAGTTGGCCCAACTTACGCAAATCAGTAGAGGTCATACACTGCATTAACAAAAAGAAGGACAAAAATATGGTTATCTCAATAGATGCAGAAGAGGTACTTGACAAAATCTAAAATACTAAGTATAGAAGATTTTATTAGTCCATTCTCACATTGATATAAAGAACTGCCTTACACCAGCCCTAGTCAGGGCCTTATAGATAAAACTCCCATCTCCCTGGGACAGAGCACCTGGGGGAAGGGGCAGCTGTGGGCACAGCTTCAGCAGACTTAAACGTTCCTGCCTGCTGGCTCTGAAAAGAGCAGCGGATCTCCCAGCACAGCACTCAAGCTCTGCTAAGTGACAGACTACCTCCTCAAGTGGGTTCTTGACCCCCGTGCCTCCTAACTGGGAAACACCTCCCAGCAGGGGTTGACAGACACTTGTTACAGGAGAGCTCCATCTGGCATCTGGCGGGTGCACCTCTGGGAAAAAGCTTCCAGAGGAGGGAACAGGCAGCAATCTTTGCTGTTCTGCAGCCTCCACTGTTGACACCCAGGCAAACAGGGTCTGGAGTGGACCTCCAGCAAACTCCAGCAGACCTCCAGCAGAGGGGCCTGTTAAAAGGAAAACTACCAAACAGAAGAATAGCATCAACATCAACAAAAAGGAAGTCTAAACAAACCCCATCTGCAGGTCACTGATATCAAAGACCAAAGGTAGATAAATCCATGAAGATGATGAAAAACCAGTGCTAAAAGGCTGAAAATTCCAAAATCCAGAATGTGACTTCTCCTCCAAAGGATCACAACTCCTCACCAGCAAGGGAACAAAACTGGAAAGAGAATGAGTTTGGTAAATTGACAGAAGTAGGCTTCAAAAGGTGGGTAATAACAAACTAATCTGAGCTAAAGAAGCATGTTCTAACCCAATGCAAGGAAGCTAAGAATCTTGAAAAAAAGAGGAACTGATAACTAGAACAACCAGTTTAGAGAAGAACATAAATGAACTGATGGAGCTGAAAAACACAGCTTAAGAACTTTGTGAAGCATACGCAATTGTCAATATCCGAATCCATAAAGTGGAAGAAAGGATATCAGAGATTGAAGATCAACTTAATGAAATAAAGTGTGAAGACAAGATAGGAAAAGAAAAAAGAATGAAAAACAAACCTCCAAGCCTCTAAGAAATATGGGACTATGTGAAAAGACCAAACCTATGTTTGACTGGTGTATCTGAAAGTGATAGGGAGAATAGAACCAAGTTGGAATATGCTCTTTATCCAGTATATTATCCAGGAGAACTTCCCCAACCTCGCAACACAGGCCAGCATTCAAATTCAGGAAATACAGAGAACACCACATAGATATTCCTCGAGAATAGCAACCCCAAGACATATTGTCAGATTCACCAAGGTTGAAATGAAAAAAAAAGTGTTAAGGGCAGCCAGAGAGAAAGGTCGGGTTACCCATAAAATGAAGCCCATCAAACTAACAGTAGATCTCTCTGCAGAAACCCTACAAGCTAGAAGATGTGGGGGCCAATATTCAACATTCTATAGAAATGAATGTTCAACCCAGAATTTCATATTCAGCCAAACGAAGCTTTATAAGTGAAGGAAAAATAAAGTTCTTTCCAGATAAGCAAATGCTTCGAGAATTTGTCACTACCAGGCCTGCCTTACAAGAGCTCCTGAAGGAAACAGTAAATATAGAAAGGAAAAACCAGTACCGGCCTGCAAAAACATACTGGATTGTAAAGACATTTGACACTATGAAGAAACTGTATCAACTAACGGGTAAAATAACCAGCTAGCATTATAATGACAGGATCAAATACACACATAACAATATTAACCTTAAATGTAAATGGGCTAAATGTCCCAATTAAAAGACACAGACTGGCAAATTGGATAAAGAGTCAAGACCCATAGGTGTGCTGTATTCAGGAAACCCATCTCACCTGCAGAGACACACATAGGCTCAAAATAAAGGGATGGAGGAATATTTACCAAGCAAATGGAAAGCCAAAAAAAAAAAAAAAAAAAAAAAAAAAAGCAGGAGTTGCATTCCTACTCTCTAATAAAACAGACTTTAAACCAGCAAAGATAAAAAAAAGACAAGAGCATTACATAATGGTAAAGGGATCATTGCAACAAGAAGAGCTATCCTAAATATATATATATATACACCCAATACAGGAGCACCCAGATTCATAAAGCAAGTTTTTAGAGACCTACAAAGAGACTTAGACTCCCACAATAATGATGGGAAACTTTAACACCCCACTGTCAATATTAGACAGATCAATTAGACAGAAAATTAACAAGGATATTCAGGACTTGAACTCAGCTTTGGACCAAGTGGACCTAATAGACATCTAGAGAACTCTCTACCCCAAATCAAGAGAATATACATTCTTCTCAGCACCACATCACACTTATTCTAAAATTGACCACATAATTTGAAGTAAAATGCTCCTCAGCAAATGCAAAAGAACAGAAATCATAACAGTTTCTCAGACCACAGTGCAATCAAATTAGAACTCAGGATTAAGAAACTCATGCAGAACCTCACATCTACATGTAAACTGAACAACCTGCTCCTGAATGACTACTGGATAAAAATGAAATTAAAGCAGAAATAAATAAGTTCTTTGAAACCAATGAGAACAAATACACAAGGTACCAGAATCTTTGGGACATGGCTAAAGCAGTGTTAAGAGGGAAATTTGTACCACTAAATACCCACAGGAGAAAGCAGGAAAGATCTAGAATCGACTACCTAATATCACAATTAAAAGAACTAGAGAAGCAAGAGCAAATGAATTCAAAAGTTAGAAGAAGACAAGAAATAACTAATACCAGAGCAGAACTGAAGGAGACAGAAACACAAAAAACCCTTCAAAAAAATCAGTGAATCCAAGAGCTGTTTTTTTTTTAAGATTAACAAAATAGACCCCTATCCAGACTAACAGAAGAGAATCAAGTAGCCACGATCAAAAATGACAAAGGGATGTCACCACTGATCTCACAGAAATACAAACTATCATCAGAGAATACTGTAAACACCTCTATGCAAATAAACTAGAAAATCTAGAAGAAACGGATAAATTCCTGGACACATACACTCTTCCAAGACTAAACCAGGAAGAAATCAAATACCTGAATAGATGTAAAACAGGTTTTGAAATTGAGGCAGTAATTAATAGCCTACCAACCAAAAAAAGCACAGGACCAGACAGATTCACAGCTGAATTCTACCAGAGGTAGAAAGAGGAACTGGTACCATTCCTTCTGATACTATTCCAAACGATAGAAAAAGTGGGACTCTTTTCTAATTCATTTTATGAGGCCAGCATTATCCTGATACCAAAACCTGGCAGAGACGCAACAAAAAAAGAAAATTTCAGACCAATATTCCTGATGAACATGGATGTAAAAATTCTCAATAAAATACTGGCAAACCAAACCCAGAAGCACATTCAAAAGCTTATCCACCATGATCAAGTCAGCTTCTTCTCTGGGATGCAGGGGTAGTTCAACATATGCAAATCAATAAACATAATCCATAACATAAACAGAACCAATGGCAAAAACCACATGATTATCTCAATAGATGGAGAAAAGGCCTTTGATAAAATTTAACACCCCTTCATTTTAAAAACTCTCAGTAAGCTAGGTATTGATGGAACATATCTCAGAATAGTAAGAGCTAATTGTGACAAACCCACAGCCAATATCATACTAAATGGGCAAAAACGAAGCATTCCCTCTGAAAACCAGCACCAGACAAGGATGCCATCTCTCACCACTCCTATTCAACATAGTATTGGAAGTTCTGGCCAGGTCAATCAGGCAAAAGAAAGAAATAAAAGATATTCAGATAGGAAGACAGGAAATCAAATTGTCTCTGTTTGCAGATGACATGATTGTTATTTAGAAACCCTATCATCTCAGCACAAAATCTCTTTAACCTGATAACCAACTTGAGTAAAGTCTCAGGATACAAAATCAATGTGTAAAAATCACAAGCATTCCTATACACCAATAACAGACAGAAAGCCAAATCATGAGTGAAATCCCATTCACAGTTGCTACAAAGATAATAAAATACCTAGGAATACAACCTAAAAGGACTGTGAAGGACCTCTTCAAGGAGAACTACAAACCACTGCTCAAGGAAATAAGAGAGGACACAAACAAATTGGAAAAACATCCATGCTTATGGATAGGAAGAATCAATATCATGAAAATGGCCATACTGCCCAAAGTAATTTATGGATTCAATGCTATCCCCATCAAGCTACTACTGACTTTCTTCACTGGCTTCAAACTAAACTACAAGGCTACAGTAACCAAAGCAGCATGGTACTGGTACAAAAACAGATACATACGCCGATGGAACAGAACAGAAGCCTCAGAAATAATGCCACACATCCATAACCATCTGATCTGTGACAAACCTGACAAAAACAAACGGTGGGTAAGGATTCCCTATTTAATAAATAGTGTTGGGAAAACTGATTAGCCATATACAGAAAACTGAAACTGGACCCCTTCCTTACATCTTATACAAAAATTAACTCAAGATGGATTAAAGACTTAAACATAAGACCTAAAACCATAAAAACCCTAGAAGAAAACCTAGGCAATACCATTCAGGACATAGGCATGGGCAAAGACTTCATGATTAAAACACCAAAAGCAATGGCAGCAAAGGCCAAAATTGACAAATGGTACCTATAAAGAGCTTCTGCACAATACAATAAACTATTATGAGAGTGAAAAAGCAACCTACAGAATGGGAGAAAGTTTTTGCAATCTGTCCATCTGACAAAGGAGTAATATCCGAATCTACAAGGAATTTCAACAAATTTATAAGAAAAAAACAACCCCATCAAAAAGTAGGTAAAGGATATGAACAGACACTTCTCAAAAGAAGACATTTATGTGGCCAACAAACATGAAAAAAAGCTCATCATCACTGGTCATTAGAGAAATGCAAATCAAATCCACAATGAGATACCATCTCATGCCAGTTAGAATGACCATGATTAAAAAGTCCAGAAACAACAGATGCTGGAGAGGATATGGAGAAATAGGATTGCTTTTACACTTGGTGGGAGTGTTAATTAGTTCAACCATTGTAAAAGACAGTGTGGCGATTCCTCAAGGATCTAGAACCAGAAATATCATTTCATCCGGCAATCCCATTAGTGAGTATCTACCCAAAGGATTATAAATCATTCTGCTATAAAGACACATGCACACATTTGTTTATTGCAGCATTAGTCACAATAGCAAAGACTTGGAACCAATTGAAATGCCCATCAATGATAGACTGGATAAAGAAATTGTGGTACATGGACACCAAGGAATACTAACTATGCAGCCATAAAAAAGGATGAGTTCATGGTTTTTGCAGGGACATAGATGAAGCTGGAAATCATCATTCTCAGCAAACTAATAGAGGAACAGAAAACCAAACACCACTTGTTCTCACTCATAAGTGGGAGTTGAACAATGAGAATACATGGACACAGGGAGGGGAACGTCACACACTGGGGCCTGTCAGGGGTGGGGGCCTACAGGAGGGATAGCATTAGGAGAAATACCTAATGTAGATGATGGGTTTATGAGTACAGCAAACCACCATGGCATGTGTATACCTATGTAACAAACCTGCATGTCCTACACATGTATCTGTGAACTTAAACTATATAAAAAATAATAAACAACTGCCTGAGACTGGGTAATTTAAAAAATAAAAATAAAAAAGTTTAGTTGACTCACAGTTCTGCATCCCTGGGGAGGCCTCAAGAAACTTACAATCATGGCAGAAGGGGAAGCAGGCATGTCTTACATGGTATCAGGCAAGAAAGCATGTAATGGAAGCAAAGGGGGAATAGCCCCTTATAAAACCATCAGATCTTGTGAGAACTCACTATCATGAGAAAAGCATAGGGGAAACCACCCCTATGATTTCATCATTGCCCATCAGTTCTCTTTCTCAACACCCAGGGATTACAGGGATTACAATTTGAGATGAGATTTGGGCGGAGACACGGAGCCTAACCATATCAAAGATGTACCTCTAACCACAATAAAGACAATATACAAGCCCATAGTGAATGTTATAATTAACACTGAAAAGTTCAAGGCTTTTTTCCTAAGATCCGATACAAGACATGGATGGTCACTTTCACCGCTTTTGTTCAACACAGTACTGAAAGTACTAACCAGATCAGTTAAGCAAGTCAAAAAATAAAAAGAATTCAAATTGGAAAGGGATAAGTAAAATTGTCTTTCCTTGTAGAGGATATAACCTATATATAGAAAAGCTTAAAGGCTCCACCAAAAACCTGTTAGCATTGATTAACAAATCCATAAAATTGTAGATTAGAAATCAACATATAAAAGTTAGTAGCATTTCTATGCAGTGACAACAAATTACCTCAAAAGAAAATTAAGAACACAGTTCTATTTACAGTAGCTATAAAGATAATAACTAGGTATAAATTTACTCAAAGAGAAAACTCTGTAAGCAGAAAACTATAAACCATATATGAAAGAATTTTAGGGAGATAAAATAAGTGGAAAGATATTCCATGTTCATGAATTGAAAGGAGTATCATTGTTAAAGTGTCACTACTGCCCAAAGTTATCTGTAGATTCTATGCAATCCCCATCAAAAACTCCAATGACATTTCCCCCAGAAATAGAAAAAAAAATTCTAAAATTCGTATGGAACCACAAATATCTCAAAATAGTGAAAATAATCTTGAGTAAAAAGGACAAGCTGGAGGTCTCACAGCACCTGATTTGAAAATCTACTATAAAGCTATGTTAATCCAAACAGCATGGTATAGGTATAAAAACAGACACACAGATGTATGGGACAGAATGGAAAAGCTGGAAAAAATCCACTTATTTATGGTCAATTGATTGTTTATAAAAATGCCAAGAGCACACAATGAGGGAAGGGCAGGTTCATCAGTAACTGGTTGTTGGGAAACTGGGTGTTCACATACAGAGAATAATATTATGCTCTCATCTAACATCATACGTAAAAATCATCTCAAAATAGATTAAATACTTAAATGTAAGACCTAAAAATGTAAAAGTAGTAAAGAAGTCATAGGAGAAAAGCTGTCATTGGTATGATCACAGATACTTCGAATATAACACCCAAAGCACAGACAACAAAAGTGTAAATAAACAACTAGGATGGCATCAAACTAAAAATCTTCTTCACAGCAAGGGAAACAAGGAAAAATAGGAGAAAAATATGTGAAACCGTATGTCTGATAAGGGTTAATATCCAGAATATATGAGGAACTTATAAGTAAGAAAACAAATAATCTGATATAAAAATGTGCAAAGGACCTATACAAACATTTCTGAAAACAAGACATCTGATTGGCAAACAGGTTTATGAAGAAAAGATGAACATTACTAATCATCAGGAAAATGCAAATTATAACCCTAGTGAGATATCACCTTATAGCTATTAGAATGGCTACTTTAAAAATGACTAAAGATACATATTAGCAAGGTTGTGGAGAAAAGAGAACACTTGCAGGCCATTGGTTGGATTGTAAATTAGTATTACAGCCATAATAGAAAATAGTATGGCGGTTCCTCAAAAAATTAAAAGTAGAACTATCATGTCATCTAGCAATTTTACTATTTGATATATGTCCAAAGGAAATCATATTAGTATGTCAAAAAGACACTTTCACTTCCTTCACAGTATCCTTGGAGTGTCACTTTTCTAGCCAGGAACCTCTGTGGCTGGTGGTGCTGTTCCCTGAAGTTTTCTTGGGCCCATTTGGCTTGTTCTGTCCATTCTGCCTGGCTGGATACAATCTGCTTATGCTACCAGCCTGTATTCCATGCCTGCCAAGGGTGAGCCAGGTATGGAGTTAGGGGTGTGTGAGTGAGTGTGGGGTCTGGCCCCTGGCACAGCCATGCGCGCTGGTTGTGGTGGGGTGGACAGCTCCAGGTGCCAGAACAGGCACCGTCACCCTACAAGGCTGCAGCTCAACCAGGCGCAAGCAGCTTCCACAGTTGGCACCAGGGAAGGCAGTGGTGCCTGGAAGCTTGGAGACTTCAGGAACTGCAGAGCCCCATCGAGAGTGTCACAGCCATGGCTTGAGGAGCTCTTAAGTCTGGGATCCCCAAAGGGTTCCAGCTCTTCTCTCCTTCTTGTCACCAGCAACATGGTGAGCAAAGGGCACTTTTCAGCCCTGTGGGTGTTACTGCTCTTTCAGTCCTGCTATTCGGCAGGTCCCAAGTTCTTGTCCTGTGTCCAGGAAGAATGAGTTATGCGGACAAGTGGAGGGTGAACAAGGTGAAGAGATCCTTTATTGAGTGACACAGCAGCTTAAAGGAAACCCACAGTGGGTAGCTCCTCTCTGCAGGTAGGGCATCCCAACAAGTGTTCTGTTCTCAGCAGAGAGGAGACCCATAGTGGGTAGCTCCTCATCATAGGCAGGTTGTCCCATTATCTGCTCAACTCTCAGCAGAAAGAAGACCCACAGTGGGTAGCTTCTTTTTGCAGGAAGGTTCTCCTGTCATCTACCTGAGTCTGGCTGAGTCTAGGGTTTCTATGGGCTTCAGAGGGAAGCAAATGCATGCTGAGTGGTCCACAGGAAGCCATGGGCAGGCCTAGAAAAAGCATCAGAAGTTCTCCCTCCAGTCCATGGTACTGGCAGTCCAGCCCCTAGGCTTCAGGCTATCGCTGACCTGAAGGTGAGGTTTCACCAGGTATCTGCCCCTTTCTGTCTAGGATCTTGTCTGCCTCCTGTTGCTGTTAACCTGCCAACCACAGTGCCCATGGTGCTCAGGCTGTTTGTGCCTCCAAACTTGCACCAAGCCACCCTCAGCGCCCTGTCAGCCTCCCTCCTATGCTCTTTGGTTCCCAAAGTCTGGAAGGGGACAAGGCAGGAGGGGGCTGGTATGTCAGAGCTGACCTGAGTGTGTGCATACCTGGCTGGTTCATGACAGTGCCCAGGGTTGGCTACAGCTTTGCTTTGAAATTGGAGCAGGTGCCAGGAGTGGGTGCTTGGAGTAGGGAGAGGCTAGGCAGTGGGAGCAGGTGCTTCCAAGCCTGTGGGTCACAGAGGCTTCCTGGGTCCCCAGGAGTGTAGAGATGCCCTGGTCTGCAGCCATGGCTGGACAACTACAACTGTATCCCAAGGGTGGGGCTCCCACTTCTTTAACTTGGAATGGGCGAGGGGGGGGGGGTTCCACCTGTTCTTGGTTCCTGCTGGCTCTGTGGAGTACACAGCCCCAGCTGTGCCTTTCTCACTGCAGCTAGCATCACTGATAATGCCAGGGATTGATCGACACTGCTCCAGACAGGCTGCTGCCACCATTAATCCCTGCTCTAAAGAGGTACATCTACTGCTGTTAAGATAGGGGCAGTGACTGCTCTTAACTGCTTCATGCTGACAGGGAACGTTGTTTATGGGGAAAATGACAATTATATCTTATCTTAGAGGCCTATCTAAGGGTCCCTATTTAAAGGGAGCCATCAGCCAAGGTTCCGTTTGCATGACTATTTGGAGTTTAATGGCCAGAAGGTGAGATGAGACAAACCGAGTTATTAGAAGACATGGGTCAAAACGAAACGAAGGGGTAAGGACAACTCAAAAATCCTGACATGCTCAAAATTAGAATATTGATGCAGATTTTTACATTACCCATCCCTTTTGTCTCTTCTGAGCTGCAGTCAGAGATCACTGGCTGGTTCACAGGAACAAGCAGTGTTAGTCTAAAATGCAGACCAAAACTTAAAAACAACTAATGAGCATTTTTCAAAGTTCTGTGAACCCAGAAAATCTGAGACAGGTCTCAGTTAATTTAGAAAATTGATTTTGCCAAGGTTGAGGACATGTCTGTGTACACAGCCTCAGGAAGTCCTGGCAACATGTGCCCAAGGTGGTCAGGGCACAGCTTGGTTTTATACATTTTAGGGAGACATGAGACATCAACCAACATATATAAGAAGTACGTTAGTTCCATCAGAAAAGCAGAGACAGCTCAAAGCAAGCCTCCCCTCCTCCATGGGCTTCCAGGTCACAGATAGCTGAGAGACAAATGGTTGCATTCTTTTGAGTTTCCTGTAAGTCTTTCCAAAGGAGGCAATCAGAATATGCATCTATCTCTGTGAGCAGAGAGATGACTTGGAATAGAATGGGAGGCAGATTTACCCTTAGTGTTTCCCAGCTTCAAGATACCCAAGATATTTTCCTTTCACAGTTTTATAGCTGATTATAAATCATCCTTTCAAGAGGGTCAAATGAAGGCAACACTTGTCTGTGAGTGACAAAATGTCTTAGGGTGGTCACAGGCAAAAACATGATTGACAAAGAAGTGTGGTTATTTCTGTGGTTTAACATCATAACCCTAATTATGATTGATAGCAAACACTCAGACATTTGATTTTTAGAAGTCTCCTACAATTTTGGAACATAATTATTATTCACTAAAATATAACCTGAAGAAGATTAAGCCTTCTTTTTTACTTTGACAGTCCTATGTAATTGAACATGTCAAATAATCCTGTTTATGTCTATTTTGGTTGTTCCAGGAGCACTCTGTAGTATCCCAAAGTTAGGGGTCAGAAAAGACAATTTTGAAGCTGAAATTTGATTTTGTGAAGGCTATTAAATACGTTAAAGGTTTAAAACAGTTGATATTATGAAATAGCAGATCAATGCCTTAAGAAACTCTTATTGTGCTTTTTATTCCAATGTTCAGTTTACAAACAAATCAAGTAATACCCCTTGAGTTTAGTCAATATGTTCACACACAAAATTTCTTTTACAAGATTAATTTTACAAACCTTCCACACCTTATTTAAACCTTTAGCTTCATCTTACCTAATTTGAAACAATCTTTTAACCTTCTAGTCTAGGCAAAAATTTATACTCCCAGGGCTTCTTACAATGTTTTAATAATGACACATTTTACTTTCCTTACATACCTTGCATGTAAATCTATTTTAGTAGTCCCAATTACATGTTATAATGGTAATTCTTAGCAGTTTTAAATTTTGGTGTAAAACCTGATAAGTTATTTTTATTATGTACCAAGTTTAGATAAAGTCTGACTCTTTCCAGCATAGTTAGGGGTGTGGTTAACTCTGTATGTCCCCCGGCCTCAGGCTGTTCCTGGCCTGAAGGTGGGGTTTCACCTGGGGACTTGCCGGTTTCTGCCTAGGAGCGTGTCTGCCTCTTGTTGCCATTAACCTGTTGTCCATGGTGCCCACAGTGCCTAGGCTGTGTGTTTGAGGGGTGCCTGCAGGCCCATGCCACGTTGCCCTTAGCCCTCCTTTGGCCTCCCTCTCATGCTTATCGTTGCCCAAAGTGTGGAAGGGGCTGAGGCAGCAGGGGGCTGGTGTGTCAGCACTGCCCCAAGAGAGCACACACCTGGCCATGTTGTGACAGCGCTCAGGCTGGACCACAACTTTGCTCCGAAATTGAAGTAGGTGCCAGGAGTGGGGAGAGGCCAGACAGCAGGAACAGACTCTTCCAAGACTGCAGGGGTTCTTCCCAGGCCCCTGAGAGTGCAGAGATGCCTGGGTCTGCAGCTATGTCTGGGTGGCTGCAGCTGTACCCAGGAGGGCAGGGCTCTTGTCCCTTCAACTTCGAACGGGGCAGGGCTACCACCTGTTTCTGGCTCCTGCTGGCTTTGTGGAGTCTACAGCTCCAGCCATACCTCCCACACTGCAGCTGGCATCATGGCAGTGGCCACTCCAGACACCCCACTGCTGCCATCACTTCCATGCTAGTGAACATTATTTCCAATAGCCAAGACGTGGAATTAATCTAAGTGTTTATTAATGGATGAAGAAAACATGTTATATATACACAATGAAATATCATTCAGCCTTAACAAAAGAAGGAAATCCTGTCATTCTCAACATCATGGGTCAACCTGCAGGACATTATGTTAAGTGAAATAAGTCAGGCAGAGAAAGATAAATACTCAATACTTCCTTATATGTGTAGTGTAAAAATGTTGACCTTGTAGAAACAGAGTGAAATGTTGATTATCAGAGGCTAGGGTGTGGGAGGAATTAGGGAAATGTTGGCTAAAAGACAGAAAAATTTATTTAAAGTGGAAGAATAAGTTCAAAGACTATTGTAAGTCATGGTGACTACAGTTAATAACAATATGTTGTATATTTGAAAATTGCTAAGACAATAGATTTTAAGTGTTCTTACCAGAAGAAATGATAAGTATGTGAGGTAATGCATATGTTAAATAGCTTGACTTAGCCATTATACAGATATCAAAGCATCATGTTGTATATTATAAATATATATAATTTTAATCTGTCAGTTTAAAGTACTGAGACTCTGAGAAAGACATTAATCAGTTTTTCCATGGTTATATATTTAGTGAACCCGGTGGTATTACTTCAGATGTGTGTTCTTAACCAGAAGATGCAGTTGCTTTTTCTTCCATTTCCATCCCTAAAAGCTGAAAAGCAAAATAAAGAAGTGGAAAGAAATTCAGGAGCTATTTAACTCAACCTTGCAGTTGATACAGTCTTTAGCTAACACTGTGATAGTTTGGGATGGAAGGCCGTTAGTACTATTTTTTATATGTTGTGCATAAGAGGCTTTTGAGTCATGGATGTTTAATAATTTCTTTACTTTCAGTAGTAACATATCCTTGGCTAATTTCTTTACTTCCAGTAATAACATATCCTAGGCTAATTTTATGCATTTTTTTTCCATACGTGAAAGAAACTTTTTATTAACGTGGTATTAATGGAGCATAATCTGGTAGGAGTGTTCATTACTACTGTTTTATTACTATTCTCAAGCTTTTTCCATGGACAGAGTAGGAAATACACATTTTTGGAAAGAAAAACATAAATCCCAAATTTATCCACATTCCAATTTAAGATAAAGATTTCGATGGATTTTTATTCAGCACTTTTGTGTTACTCTTTTTGTATATCTTCTTTTTTTATTGTTCTTTTACCCCTGTACTCTGATTTTACATTTTTGTTTCTGATTTGTTTTTTGTTTTTGCTAGATGCAGGCCTAGGTATTTTATTTTATTTTATTTTTCATTATAGTTGTAGAGTCTTCTTAATTCTTTTAACTAAGTAGGGTTTTTTTTGGGTGGTGGGAGGAGAAAACATTAAGTTGTCTGTTTCTTATTTATTTTACATATTGCTTATAATTCTCTTGTGAATTATTATAGGGTTTTTATTGGTTGTTTTTGTTTTTGTCTTCCTGATATAAAAATTATATTGCTTACAAATAAAAATTGCTTTACTTCTTTTCCTTCCATTTTTGGCCTCTAATGTTTTCTCTTCTCTAATTGTGTTGTTCAATACCACCAAAATATATTAAATAGTAGAAGAGATAGTGGACATCCTTGTCTTATTCCTTATTTTAATGAGAAAGTATCTAACATTTCCAGTTAAGTAAGTTGCTGGCTAGTTGGGCAAGTACACCTCACATGTATGTATATTCAGGCTAAATACCTCTTAATTTCTATGTAAACTTTAAAATTTTTGTTTTGGTAATCCTGAATGATGTTGAATTATGTCACTTGAGTTTTCAGTGGTTATAAAGATGAATATATAATCTTTCTTCTGTTAATATAATGGATTTTATTAATGTATTTTTTAATATTAAAAATCCTTAAATTTCCTGAATATACCCCACTTTTTAATTTTTTTTAGTGTTTTGGATTCTTTTGCATATTATCTCATTTAATGTTTTTGCATCATATTCTTCAGTGTGTTTGATTTGTACAGTTTTCTGTGCAGTTTTGTGAAGTTTTGGGACCAATGTCACATACCTGTTTTATAAAAATAATCTGGAAATTTTCTTCTTTTTTAAAATCTGGTCCTTATTTTTATTCTGTTCAGGCGCTGTTTTAACAGATGTTCAAGTACCTTCCATGTGCTATTAAATACAGTAAAATTGTAATGGTAGTTAATAGATCTGTAGCTCTTATTATGTATTTGTCAGTATTCTGAGTACAGTTGATTCTCACTACTTGAAGTAGGTTTGTTCTGTCAAGTTGCAGTGAATATTCTTAATGGAATTACTATGTTAGGTTCCTGTAAGCCTCTGGTCACAACATTTTTATCCACCTATCAATACATAACTTTTAAAAAATCTGTGTTTCTGTTTAAAGATATCTTGTTTAACACATATATATTGTAGATTCATTTATATTGAACTCATGTCCCACAGCAGTATGACTCATGCCTGAAGGAAGCTTTTGTAACACATACATTTTCTCCTTAAAGCATATCACAGACCTCTTGTGCTTAGGAACACTATATAGCACTTCAGCACGAAGTTGGGCATTCTGAATAGCCAAATCAACAACAAAAAGCACAAAAATGAGAACATTGTTCCATTTAATAGACTGTGAAAAGAATACTCCTTTACAGTATGAGAACAGAAACAAAGCAGAGCATTACTTTGTTTGATTTCAGCTGACAAGGATGCAAATCAGCTGACTCAAAATTTTCCCCCTCTGCACATATCCACAAATTATTGCCAAAGTGCTGCAAATATTGATGTTGGGGTTACATGTAAATTTTATTGAGTAGGTAAATTGACAGATATGGAATCTGTGAATGAGGATTAATTGTATTTCTAAGTAATATGTGTTCATTTATTGGTCACAGCAATCCGATGAGGTAGGTATTATTATAACACATACTGTACAACAAAGAGGTTAAGTTCCTTGCACAGTGTTACACAATCAATGAGTGTTTGAGGACACCACTAAAGTAGTGTAACTGATGTCAAGACATGTTGTTTGCCCTTAGGAGCTATTTCCGTCTAAAAGAGTTAAAGGTGTTTTGCTCAAATAACGAAATTTAAGATAGTTTGAGATAAGTAGCATAGGGGTAGTGCCACCAAGATGTAATGGATATTCAGAGGACAGATTATTGAGGAGATCATGGAAGGGCTTTGTGTGATGGTTTCTAAATGGAGGCTTTTAGAGTCAGTAAGATTTCATTAAGTTGGCGTATGAGGTTGGAAGCGATGAACTATTTCAGAAGGTACTCATTTTTTACATGGCATACCTTCAATGGTTCTAGTCTTTTTCAAATAGGAAAGTGGTGGTGAAGGGGCAACCTCTTTAGTTTTCAGTTTTCAGGATTCATATACTTACTGTATGACCATTACTATTTAAAAATGTATTCTGCTTTTGTAATACTGAGAATGAAAGCAATAACTTTCATTGGAAGCTTAATTGGAAGACTTAAAGATGAACAAGGCAGTGTTTTAATGTAAATGTATGAATTTCTTATTATGGAAGAAGAAAAACCAGCAATAAATTGACATTTGTGTAATAGGACTGCAAATAGTGGGTATTTTGTCGGAGAGTGAAAAATCCAAGTAGATATTAAAAATTGTTGAAACACAAAGATTTTCCCCTATATACAATATTTTTGTAATATACTTACATGTTTTTCAGTGCATCTCATTAACCATATCTCTTAACTGCGTTGTAAAAACCAAAAAATTAAGAGGGACTATTTTCAATCAAATATTCTAATTTTAATACACAAGATAGTGATTTTCATTTTATATTTGGTGCCCATAAAATTGGGCTGATTTATTGTAGGTGGTAGATGTGTAAACCTACCTGTGTATGATCTTGTTGAGGGCAAGAATTTTGGCTTTTCTTTGTTTGCGTTTCTAATACACAGCAGTTTCTATCACATAGAAAGCTCTCAGGAAATGTTACGGCTTAACTAAATGAATACGCCAAAACCCTTTGTGACTGATAATTCCTATGTAAATATTGTAGATTGTGTTGATCAGTGTTCTTGCATTCTATATATTATTGTTTCATTTAGTTTATTTTCAGTGCAACACTGTGAGAGTGATTAAAGTACAAAAACTTTGTCCCTGTGTTCAGCTTTATAATCAGAAAACATCATACTAATTCATAATTTTTTTCTCACCATTTGCCTGTTTTTCTTTTTATTGTTAGTTTTTTTTTAATTGTCAGAAAATATTAGGTAATTTTCCAGCATAACTTTCTCAAGAATATTTTTCCTCATTACCACAGTGAATACCTCAGTGATGTGAAATTAGAAGATAACCTATTCTGTTTCAGCACCAGTGCGTTGACACCTATAACTTGAAATGTAAATATGAATTTTGTTTCTTCATGTTAAAGGATTCAATTTTTCATCAGTTACTTTGATCTTCATAAAATCTGAAGTTAGGAAGAAACTTTAGTGATTATTAAGTCCTATTCCATTTTAACACCTGCAGTAGTAAATGTTTATTTGTAATAAAACTCTGATTAGGTAGTAGGGAAAATTCAACGTCAAAAGTACAAATTTCTACCAAACTGAAGAAGTAGTATTTTAATATGACTTGCAAGCTTCTTGGATTCATATATATTAAGGAGGGGGGTAGAAGATGATAGTTTTAAGAATCACACAGAGTTCAATAAAAAGCCAATTAAAAAGTCATGTCTGTGCCAAGAGTTATTGAACATTTTGAAAGAAAAGTTATAGATATTTCAATATTTGCTCTTGGTCGACTTCCCCTCTTCTCCCACCAGAAAATGTTTTTTGATTCAGTGTTCAATTTTGGTTCTCTCCATTATACATACCAAGCTTGCAAGGGTAAGAGAGGGGTCATTGAGCCTGTATTTTATCAAACAAAATTGAAAAATTATATTCTTAAACATGGGATCACATTAGGAGTCATAGTGTCTATGAAATCCACCTGGTATGAAATTTATATTTGGGTAAAAACTAAAACAGTAGGATTTTGAAATCTTTTAGCTTTTAGATTACAAAAGAATGTGGGAAATGTGGAAACACACAAGAAGAAATTTTAAAAATCCCTGTAATATCTCTATCCAGAAGTAATATTTTGATATATGCATTTCCAGGTGTTTTGTGTGTATGCACACACACCAATACTATTTTACAAACTTTGAATCATATTGTAGGAACACTTTTGTTTCTTGCTTTTTTCAACTTTATGAACATTTTCCTATGCCACCAAAAATTTAGTTCAAAGTGATTTAAAATGATTATATAATTTTCCACGGAATGCCTGTATGATCTCCAGCAGTTGGACATTGTATAGATACATCCAGTTTTTAATTATGAACAGTGCTATGCTAAGTATTTTTATTTAGCTTTTTATACACAATTGCTATTTTTGTATGATGAAGGGAATGAGATTTTAAATCTTATATTGCAATTATGCTTCTATTTTGTCTTAAGTATTATCAAATGACATATTTAAATATCTGGGTAAATACTTGATAAATTATGTCACTTTTGTCAAAAATGAAATTTGTAAATTTTTATTCTATTTCTACATAGGTCGGTTATAGTTGTAATGAAGGAATTATGTTTCCTCAAATTAAAAATTATGAAGATGGAAACTGATATTTCTTTACATCTAACAATTTGATTATACATCTTATGATTAATGTTAATATTTTCTAAGACAAATATTTCACTGTCCTCTATGTGTAGTTCTTTAGGTACATTGTCCACTCTGACAAAATAGGTCTCTTAATTTAGGCTATTGTGGCCTTGGGGAATGAACACTTGTTTTTAATATTAGCTTATCAGACTAAGCACTTTAATTGGATTAGCTTATTTAATTCTCACAACATTGCATGAACTGTAGATAGCATTTCATCCTATTTTATACATGACGAATTCTGAGTCATAGCATCCTCATGTATCAAAGTTCTTTGTAGGGCTACAAAGTATAGGTGTTAGTATAGGTGATAGTATCATGATTGGTTTATAGAAACTCTGGTACTGGCATCTGCATTTGTAAACATACACAGCAGGAAGGTATGCCATTTAATACTTGTGTTCTTTTCCTTCTATTCTCATTGAAGATTATTTTCCAAAGTTATTCTCTTGTGGATTATCTCCGTTACTCCAAATTTGAAAAATGTACTATATAGAATATGTATTTGTATGCATATGCGTGTGTATGCATTCAGAGGTGAATAGAAACCCACAAACCTAACTGAATATTAAAATTTTAGTACTGGAAATATTAAAATAGTTGCTTTGCAGGCACTAGGTTATGTGCATATGTCTTTTTTGTAGGATAATTTATTTGCCTTTAGGTACTTACTCAGTAATGGGATGGCTCAGTCAAACGGTAGTCGTAAGTTTTTTGAGAAATTTCCCAACTGCTTTCCACAGTGGATGAGCTAACTTATATTCCCACCAAGAGTGTATATGTGTTTCCTTTTCTCCCCAGGCTGGTCAGCATTTATTATTTTTTTATTCTTTAATAATCACCATTCTGACTGGTGTGAGATGGTATATTGTTATAGTTTTGATTTGCATTTCTCTGATTAGTGATGATGAACATTTTTTCATTTGTTTCTTGGCCACTTACAATGTCTTCTTTTGATAAGTGTCTGTTTATATATATATTTTTTTCTTTTTCTGAGATGGACTCTCTCTGTCACCCAGGCTGGAGTGCAGTGGTGTGATCCATTTTTTAAAGGAGTTACACCTTTGTTGGATGCACAGTTTGTGAATATTTTCTCCCCTTCTGGAGGCTGTTTACTGTTGATAATTTATTATGCTATACAGAGTTATTTATTTTAATTAGGTTCCACTTGTCAATTTTTATTTGCAATTTCTTTTGGGGACTTATTCATAAATTCTTTGCCAAAGCTGATGTCAAGAAGTGCCTTTCTTAAGTTTTCTTGTAGGATTTTTATAGTTTGAGGTCTTACATTTAAATCTTTGATCCATCTTGAATTTTTGTATGTAGTGAAAGGTAGGAGACTAGTTTCATTCTTCTGCATGTGGCTAGACAGTTATCCCAGCACCATTTATTGAACAGGAGTCCTGTCCTCATTGCTTCCTTTGTCTAAAATCAGATGGTTATGGGTATACAGCTTTATTTCTGCATCCTTTATTCTGTTCCGTTGGTCTATGTGTCTGCTTTTGTACCAAACCCGTGCTGTAGTTTGGTTACTATAACCTTATAGTATAGTTTGAAGTCAGGTAATGTGTTGCCTCTAGCTTGTTCTTTTTGCTTAGTATTATTTTGGTTATTTGGGTTCTGCTTTTGCTCCATGTGGATATTAGAGTAGGTTTTTTTTTAATTCTGCAAAAAATGATATTGGTAGTTTCATAGAAATAGGATTGAATTTATAAATTGCTTTGTCCATATAGCCATTTTAACAATATTGATTCTTCCAATTCATAAGCATGGAATATATTTTCATTTATTTGTGCCATCTCTCATTTTTTTCAGCAGTGTTTTGTAGTTCTTGTACAGATCTTTCGCCTCTTTGGTTAGATGTATGCATAGGTATTTTATTTTTGTCGTTGGATATTGTTGTGTGTTCTTGGTTTGGCTCTCAGATAGAATGTTTTTGGTGTATAGAAGTGCTACTGATTTTTGTACATTGATTTTGTATACTGAAACTTATCAGTTCTAGGAGCCTTTTGGCAGCATCTTTAGTATTTTTTAGGTGTGGAATCATATCAGTGAAAAGAGATAATTTTACTTCCTTTCCTATTTGAATGCATTTTCTTTCGTTTGATTATTCTGACTAGCACTTTCAGTACTATGTTGAATAGAATTGTTGAGAGTGGGAATTCTTGTCTTGTTCTAGTTCTCAAGGAGAATGATTCCAGCTTTTGCCATTTCAATATGATGTTGACTGTGGGTTTGACGTCAGTGGCTCTTTTATTGTGAGGTATGTTCCTTGGAAGCCTTGTATGTTGAGGGTTTTTATCATGAAGAGATGTTGGATTTTGTAGAAAGCTTTTTCTGTGTCTATGGAGATGATCATATGCATTATGGTTTTGATTCTATTTATGTGATAAATCACATTTATTGATATGCATATGTTGAAGCAACCAACCTTGCATCCCAGGAATAAAGCCTACTTGATCATGGGGAATTAACTGTTTAACTTGCTGCTGGATTCATTTTGCTGTTTTTTTTTTTTTTTTTTAGGGTTTTTTTTTTTTGTTAATTTGGGATATTGGCTTTCTTTTTTGTTGTGTCTTTGCCAGATTTTGATATCAGGATAATTCTGGCTTTGTTGAATGAGTTAGGGAGGAGGGGGAGCCCCTCCTACTCAATTTTTTTTTTTTTGAATAGTTTCAGTAGGATTGGTACCAGTTCTTATCTGTATGTCTGGTAGAATTCAGCTGTGAATCCTTCTAGTCCATGGCTTGTTGTTATTGTTGTTGGTAGGTTTTTAATTACTGACTCAAATTTGGAACTCGTTATTGGTCTGTTCAGGTTTTCACTTTCTTCCTGGTTCAATCTTTGGAGGTTGTGTGTTCCCATAAATTTATTTCCTCTAGATTTCTAGTTTGTGCTCATAGAGATGTTCATAGTAGTCTCTGAGAATCTTTTGTATTTCTGTGAGATCAGTTGTATTGTCAGCTTTGTCATTTCTGTTTGTTCTTATTTGGATCTTCCCTTTTTTTTCTTTGTTAATCTAATGAGCAGTCTGTCAATCTTTTATTCTTCCGATAAACTTACTCTTTTTTTTCCATTGATCTTTTTTTTCTTTAACACTGACCTTGGTAAATCTGATATCTATGTGTCTAAAGGATGGTTATCTTGTATGGTATCTCACAAGGGTTTTCTGTATTTCTTGAATTTGCATGTTGGTATCTCTAGTGAGATTGGGGCATTTTTCATGGACCGTATCTTCAAATATGTTTTCAAAGTTGTTTTCTCTCTCAGAAATGCCAGTGAGTCCTAGATTTGGTCTCTGTATAATCCCATATTTCTCAGAAGTTTTTTTTTAAATTTTTTAAATACTATTTTTTCCTTATTTTTGTCTAAGTTGATTTGAAAAACTGGTCTTCAAGCTCTGAGCATCTTGTCTCAACTTAGTCTATTCTGCAGTAAATGCTTCTCATTGTGCTATAAAATTCTTGTAGTGAATTTTTCAATTTTAGAAGTTCAGTTTGGTTATTTTTTTAGATGACTATTTTGTCTTTCAGCTCTTGGATAGCTCTGCTGGATTCCTTTGATTTCTTGGACTGGGTTTCAACTTTCTCCTAAAGCCATGGAACTTCCTATCCAGATTCTGAATGGTCTGTCATTTCAGTCATTTCAGTCTGGTCAAGATCTGCTGGGGAGCTTGTGCACTGTTTTGGAAATAAGAGGACAGTGACTTTTTGAATTGTCATAGTTATTTTGCTGATTCTTTTTCATCTGAGTGGGCTGGTATTCCTTTATCTGTGGTGTAAGTTGTGTATACTCAATTGGCTTCTTTTCTAAGTGTTTTCAGAGAGCTTAGGCTCTGTACAGAATTTTTATTTGTGAGTGGATTCTTGCCCTGGGTTTCACAGGTGATGTATATGGGCAGAATATTTTTGGTGTTGTAATTTATTCTACCAACCAGTAGATGGTGCTTAAGTATAATGGACAATAGGCTTCGACTCTGACATGTTGCTGTTTTTTATTTCAGCATGTTTAGAGCCCTGCTGTCTTCTCTAGGAGCCATTCAATGGTGGGAACTAGTCCTCACATTTGGAAATCCCACACAGGGTTCCCAGTTTCCTTTCTCTTCAGCCTCAGTGTCTGTGTTGCCTTTCAACTCTTGGTGTTTCCTCTCTGAAGATCTGTTCAAAGTATGTTGGTTTATTTGATATTTTGGTCTCTTTTGGTGGCATAGGCACTTCCTGGCTGTGTCTAGTTAGCTATCTTGTCCTCTCTGCCCTCTCAAATCCTTTTTCAAGCCTATATTTTTGTTATTGCCATTGAAATGGGCAATAATTGTCATAATGTTAAGGAAAAATTTATTCAATGATACTTGTTAAAGTACATTAAAGAAGACTTTATTTAGGGGCATTGCGACAGCTGTAAGGACCACTGACATGGGATATTACAGTGAGAGAGAGGGACTCCCAATACAGCATGAGCAACTGGGAATTTATAGCCAATGAGAGGATGGAGAGTTAGTGGATAGAAAATAACTAAAAGGAAATATCAGAGTTAAAAGGTGATTCTGGCTAAACTCCCCTAGAAGGATTGTTTTTGAAGACAGGCCAAGATAATCTGACTTTTGGGGATGGTGGAATATGAAGAATGCCATTAGGTATCCAGGGTGATCAGTTATCAAGGTTTTTGCTATACTGACTTAGCAGAATTTTTTGCTAAAACTGAATTTTACAAGAAAGTACACAGATGGGCCTTGGAGAAGGCTTAGGAACCTTGCTAACATTTGGTCAGGCAAATAATCTTTATCACTTATAAAGCCCTTCAAATAATAAAAGCGGCTTTAATAACTGTGAATTTAACCTTGGGTAGAAATTTTTCAAATAAGAAACTAATATACCTCAAGAATATGCAGGGTGATTTTTTTTTTTACTAGTAATTTAGTTATAGGTTTCCCTTTTTTTATTTGCTAAAAGTTACATGAGGGCAATTGTGACTTCTGTTCACTAAGGTTAATTCCATTGAGTACAAAGCATTATTTTCATGGCCAAGGCCATTGGTAGTGCTCGTAGGGGCTGGAACAAAGAAATTTATTAGATAAGATATCCTTAACACTAATATAGGTCCATTTTGTTTTAACAGCATTTCTGTAGTCATGAAAAAGCACAGAAAATATACTCATTGCTATCTGGAGTACTTTGTGGTAAATCTGGAATCTGTGCTTTTGCTTTTATAGTATTTCCATAACAAGGTTATTTTTAAAACATCATCCAAAACTGAAATTTCAACATTAATTGGATTGACACTTCTAGTTGTAAATCAACACTTCCAGTCATAAATCTTGAGGAAATTGGCATCAGACCTCATGATAGTCTGTTTTCAGTAGGTTAGTTTTCTCAGTATTATTTTGTGCTAAGGAGAAGAATCTCTGTGTTTTGAACCTTTTCAAAGCTATGTAACTTGATGTTAGCTCTTTTAAAATCTTAGCCATCAAATATGAGCTCTATTGCATGTGTCCTTGGCTATCCATTCTCCCTATCATTGTTCTGATAGGGCATCATTATCAGTTAGAGAGTTATTGCTTCCATACTGTGCTTCACTGCTAGATGAAAGTTTCTAAAGTTTAGCTCTTATCCTGTCATTCCAAACTTGAATATGTAGAATAATTTCCCATTGCCTAATGTGTTTTCTGTGGCGTAACATTTCTGTCATTTTTGTGTGATCTCATCCCCCATCTATCTACTTTTTTAGTTTTATATTCCATTGTTCTTTTTTCTTCACCTAATACTTAAACCAAACTGTTCTCTAAAGAGTGCAACATCAATATGTGTATTTATCATTTTCTTTACATTGTTTTATTTCTCTGAAATGGCCTTTCTTCAGTTTTGCATGCCCAAACTCTACCAAATGAGCCCAGTTGTAACGACTTTTCCATGAAGGCCTTCAAACCAAGTTATCACTTGTTTTTCTTTGCTTTTATTATTTTTTTAACTTATTAAAATTTTTTTCTTCCAATTTTTTATTTTTTTTATATTTATTTACTGCCCTCATTCTCCTGTCCAATTATTTTTCTTTTATAAAGCTCATCTCTCCTTCCCTCTCACATAGTTGCTCTACATACTTGCTATTCCTCTTATTTAATATTTTGTTTTGGAAAATGTAGGGAATATACAAAATAAACACAATGAAGTTTACAACATGATGTATCACCATATATTTGTCACTCTAAGTTATAATTATGACATTATTGTTTCATTTTTGCCTTTCTCCACTTTTTGCCATCCCCTCAGTTATCGTTAATTCTTTGAGATAAAATTTACATCCATTCAAATTCACATTTCTGAGCTGGACAATTTTGACAATTAAGTACACACATGAAACCCAATCCTCTTTCAAAGTACAGATAAAATGTTTCTATCTCTCCAGAAACTTTCTATTCCCTCTTTCCAGTCAGTCTTCCCACCCTTATGGGGACTGCTTTAACTTATCTTCACCTTATATTTGTTTTGCCTTTCTTGTTATTTCCATGTAAATGAAATTATACTGTTTCTGTAACTCTTCCTTTGCTCAACATGTTTCTGAGATTTACCTCTTATTATTGCTTGAAACAACAGTCCATTCCATTTTATTGCTTAGTACTGTTCCATTCTGTGACTGTTTTATAATTTGTGTATCCATTTGGTTTATGGACTTTTGTATTATTTTCAGTTTTTGGCTATTGTGAGTAAAGCTGCTGTGAATATGTGCATGTAAGCCTTTTTGTGGATATTACTGGTTCTCATTATTCTCTCTAGTTATGTTCTGTGAAGTCATCATGGACACTGAATTTTTGAATACCGGACCATTGCTTCTAGGGGAAATATAGGGTTAGGTTCTTGTGATCCTCTAGTCACAACATTTTTGTGAACTGATCAACATATAATTTTGTTTTATGTGTGTTTTTGTTTAAAGACACCTTATTTAATATATATTGTTGCTTCATTAATGTTGAATTCACAGTCAACAGCACTAGAACTAATACCTGAATAAAGCTTATCTAAAATGTATTTTCTGCTTAAGGCACACCACAGCCTTCTTGCACTCAGGACTCACAGCACTTCAGTACTCTTCATGGCACCATTCTACACAACAAAATCGCCAACAAAAAGCATCACAACTTGAAAACCATGGCACAAAACAGACCATGAAAAGGGCACTAGTTTACAATATGATTGCCAAAACAAGAGAGAGTATCAATATGGTCCATATCAGCTGAGAATGTACCTGTCTGGTGACTCAAAGTTTGCTGCTCTGTCTACGTCTACAAATTGCTGTGAAAGTACTTCAAGTATTGATTGTGGGGTTACCAACAAATTTTAGTGAGGAGGTGAATTCACAAATGTGGAATATGTGAATAATGAAGATTATCTATATTCTTACTGTTCTTGGATAACTATTAATATAGTTGATGGGTTAAATAGTATCTGTACTTTATATGGTACTGCTAAGCCTTTTTCCAATGTAGTTGTATCATTTTAAATTATCATTAGCAATGCATAAGAGTTCTAGTTGTTTCATATAATCATCAGTGTTTGATATTATCAGTCATTAATTTTAATCATTGTAGTACTCATTTGATTTTTTCTTGCTGTAGTTATGTGTTTCTATCTTATCTCTCCCAGCTGGAATTTTTTTGGTGGTAGTATATCACTCATATTTGTATTTGACAAACCAATATTTTGGAAAGATGCTATACCTTTGTTGTTACGTGCGCAGACTTTGGAACCAGAATGCATATGGTCAAATATCAACTCTCCCACTTACAAATTTTGAGGCTATGGACAATGAAAATAACCTAACAGTAAACTGACTTTTCATAACTACATTAATTTGGGTGTCTCAGCAAACAATTATTATTAATAGTTTGGAAATCAAGCCTTTTTGAGGTTAGATAGCTTGTCCCTGATCAATCAAGTAAGAGGTATCAAAACAAGATTTAAAATTCAGTTCTAACTTACTCCAAAGCCATTCCTCTTAGCTACTGCACAAAATAGTATTGCTGCCTAAATCCCACTTTAAAAACCCACCAAATGTCATTAAATTAATGATCACCATCCGCTATTAAGATGTAAATGAATTAATTCAAAACTAATTTACTTATTGTAATCATTTATGCACTTTTTGCTTTTCTACATGCAAAATGATGATATTTGATATTAATAGTAGTTATATTCTTTCATTCCAAAACTTTAGCTTTTATTTCATTTTTTTTTTTTTGCCTTATTGTGATGTCTAGCACCACCAGTTCAAATTTGGATAGAAATGATAATAGTGCATATTTTTGTCTCATTTCCAATTTAAAAGGGAAAGTTTTTAATATTTCATGATTAAGCTTCAAGATTTTTTGTATGTTCTTTTTTATGGTTTTTTTCTTTATTTCTTGTAAAATAAATGGGATTCATATGCAGAACTTGCAGATTTGTTTCTTAGGCATACGTGTGCCATGGTAGTTTGCTGTACCCATTTACCTGTCCTCTAAGTTCTTCCCCTAATTCCGCATCACCCAACAGGCCCTGGTGTGTGTTGTTCTCCTTGCTGGGTCCATGTGTTCTCATTGTTCATCTCCCACTTATGAGTGAGAACATGCAGTGTTTGGTTTCTGTTGATGTGTTAGTATGCTGAGGATGGTGGCTTCCAGCTTCATCCATGTCCCTGCAAAAGACATGATCTCATTCCCTTTTATGGCTGCATAGTGTTCCATGGTGTATATGTACCACATTTTCTTTATCCAGTCTGTCATTGGCATTTGGGTTCATTCCATGTCTTTGCTATTGTAAATAGTGCTGCAATAAACATAACACATGCATGTGTCTTTATAGTAGAATGATTTATAATCCTTTGGGTATATACCCAGTGATGGGATTGCTGAGTCAAATGGTATTTCTGGTTCTAAATCCTTAAGAATAGCCATACTGCCTTCCACAATGGTTGAACTAATTTACATTCCCACCAACATTGTAAAACCATTCCTATTTCTCCACAACCTCACCAGCATCTATTTGCCATTCTGACAAGCATGAGATGATATTTCATTGTGGTTTTGATTTGCATTTCTTTGATGGTCAGTGATGTTGAGCTTTTTTTATTCATGTTTCTTGTCTGCATAAATGTGTTCTTTTGAGAAGTGTCTATTCATGTCTTTTGCCCACTTTCTGATGGGATTGTTTTTTTCTTGTAAATTTGTTTAAGTTCCTTGTAGACTCTGGAAATTAGACCTTTGTCAGATGTGTAGAGTGCAAAAATTTTCTCCCATTCTGTAGGGTGCATGTTCATTCTGATGATAGTTTCTTTTGCTGTGCAGACACTCTTTAGTTTAATTAGATCCCATTTATCAATTTTGTTTTTTGTTGCAATTGCTTTTGGCATTTTCATCATGAAGTCTTTGCCCATGCCTGTGTCCTCAATGATATTGCCTATGTTTTCTTCTAGGGTTTTTATGGTTTTGGATTTTACATTTCAGTCTTTAGTCTTTCTTTAGTTAATTTTAGTTAATTTCTGTATAAGGTGTAAGGAAGGGGTCCAATTTTAGTTTTCTGCATATGGCTAGCCAGTTTTCCCAGCATCATTTATTGAATAGGGAATCCTCTCCCCATTGCTTGTTTTTGTCAGGTTTGTTGAAGATCAGATGGTTGTAGATGTGTGGTGTTATTTCTGAGGTCTCTGTTCTGTTTCATTGGCCTAAATGCCTATTTTGGTACCAGTACCATGCTGTTTTGGTTACTGTAGCTATGTAGTATAGTGTGAAGTCAAGTAGCATGATGGCTCCAGCTTTGTTCTTTTTGTTTAGGATTGTCTTGGCTATCCAGGGTCGTCTTTGATTCTATATGAAATTTAAAGTAGTTTTTTCTAATTCTTTGAAGAATGTCAATGGTAGTTTGATGGGAATAGCATTGAATCTGTAAATTACTTTGGGTGGTATGGCCATTTTCACGATATTGATTCTTCCTATCCATCAGGATGGAATGTTTTTCCATTTGCTTGCGTCCTCTCATTTCTTTGAGTGGTTGGTAGTTCTCCTTGAAGAGGTCCTTCACATCCCTTGTTAGCTGTATTCTTAGGTATTTTATTCTCTTTGTAACAACTGTGAATAGAAGTTCATTCATGATTTGGCTCTCTGCTTGTCTAATGTTGGTGAATAGACATGCTTGTGATTTTTGCACATTGATTTTGTATGCTGAGACTTTGCTGAAGTATCTTATCAGTTTGAGGGTTTTTTTGGGCTGAGACGATGGGGTTTTCTAAGTATAATGTCATCTACAAACAGAGACAATTTGACTTCCTCTCTTCTTGTTTGAATGCCCTTTATTTCTTTCTCTTGTCTGATTGTCCTGGACAGGACTTCCAATACTATGTTGAATCGGATTGGTGAGAGAGGGCCTCCTTGTCTTGTACTGGTTTTCAAAAGGAATGCTTCCAGCTTTTGCCTATTCAGTATGATTTTGGCTGTGGGTTTGTCATAAATAGCTCTTACTATTTTGAGATATGTTCCATCAATACCTAGTTTATTGAGAGGTTTTAACATGAAGGGCTGTTGAATTTTATCAAAGACCTTTTCTGCATCTATTCAGATAATCACATGGTTTCTGTCTTTGGTTCTGTTTATGTTATGGATTATGTTTATTGATTTGCATTTGTTGAACCAGACTTGCATCCAGTGATGAAGTCTACTTGATCATAGTGGATAATTGTTTTGATGTGCTGCTGGATTTGGTTTGTCAGCATTTTATTGAGGATTTTCACATTGATATTCACCAGGGATATTGGCCTGAAGTTTTCTTTTTTTGTTATGTCTCTTCCTGGTTTTGGTATCACGATGATGCTGGCTTCACAAAATGAGTTAGTGAGGAATCCCTCCTTTTCAGTTGCTTGGAATAGTTTCAGCAGGAATGGTACCAGCTCCTCTTTGTACTTCTGGTAGAATTCAGCTATGAATCTGTCTGGTCCTGAGCTTTTTTGATGGCAGGCTATTAATTATGGCCTCACTTTCAGAACTTGGTATTGGTCTGTTCTTCCTGGACTTGGAGGGTGTATGTGTCCAGGAATTTATCTATATTTTTCTAGATTTTCTAGTTTATTTGCATGAAGTATTCTCTCATGGTAGTTTGTATTTCTCTGGGGTCTATGGTGATACCCACTTTATCATTTTTGATTGTGGCTATTGATTCTTTTCTCTTTTCTTCTCTGTTAGTCTACCTAATGGTCTATTTTGTTAATTTTTTTAAAAAATCAGTTCCTAGATTCATTGATTTTTTTTTTTGGAGGAGTTTTTATGTCTTTATCTCCTTTAGTTCTGCTCAGTACGTAGTTATTCCTTGTCTTCTGCTAGCTTTTGGATTAGTTTGCTCTTGCCTCTCTAGCTCTTTTAATTGTAATTTTAAGGTGTCAATTTGAGATCTTTCTAGCTTTCTGTTGTGGGCATTTAGTGCTATAAATTTCCCTTTTAACAGTGCTTTAGCTGTGTCCCAGAGATTCTGGTATGTTGTCTCTTTTTTCTCACTGGATTCAAAGAACTTGATTTCTGCCTTAATTTCATTATTTACCCAGGAGTCATTCAGGATCAGGTTGTTCAATTTCCATGTAATTGTATGATTTTGAGTGAGTTTCTTAATCCTGAGTTCTAATTTGATTACTCTGTGGTCTGAGAGACTGTTTGTAATGATTTCTGTTCTTTTGCATTTGCTAAAGAGTGTTTCTATGTGGTTGATTTTAGAGTAAGTGCCCTGTAGCAACAAGATGAATGTGTATTCTGTTTATTTGGGGTGGAGAGTTCTGCAGGTGTCTATTAGGTCCACTTGATTCAGAGCTGAGTTCATGTCCTGAATATCCTTGTTAATTTTCTCTCTCTTTGATCTGTGCAATATTTACAATGAGGTGGTAAAGTCTCCCACTATTATTGCGTGGGAGGCTAAGTGTCTTTGTAGGTCTCTAAGAATTTGTTTTATGAATTTGGGTTGATCTTTTCATGGAGTATCTTAGTGGTGTTCTCTGTATTTCCTGAATTTTAATGTTGGCCTGTTTTGCTATGCTGGGGAAGTTCTCATGGATAATATCCTTAAGTGTGTTTTCTAGTTTGTTTCTATTCTCACTGTCTCCTTCAGCTACTCCATTCAATTGCAGATTTGGTCTTTTTATGAAGTCCAATATTTCTTAGAGGCTTTGTTCATTCCTTTTCGTTTTTTTCTTTAGTCTTGTCTGCATGCCTTATTTTCGCAAGGTAGTTTTCAAACTCTGATATCCTTCCTTCCACTTTGTCGATTCGGCTATTGATACTTGTGTATGCTTTATGAAGTTCTTGTTCTGTGTTTTTCCTCTTCATCGGGTCATTTATTTTCCTTTCTAAAGTGGTTATTATAGATAGCAGCTCCTCTAACCTTTTATTAAGGTTCTTAGCTTCTTTGCATTGAGTTAAAACATGTTCCTTTAGCTCAGCATAGTTCTTATTATCCGTCTTCTGAGGCCTACATCTATCAGTTTGTCTGTCCCCTCCTCTGTGTGGTTCTGTGCCCTTGCTGGAAAGATGTTGCAATTATTTGAAGGAGAAGTAGCACTCTGTCCTTTTGGGTTTTCAGCATTTTTTTGTTGATTCTTGCTCATCTTTGTGAGTTTGTCCAGTTTGAATCCTCTGAAATTTAGGTGGCAGTTCTCAAACCTCAGTTCTTAACTTCTGTGCACTAGCAGGCTCAATACCACGTTAAAGTTGCCCAGGCTTGGGGCTTGAGCCCTCTGAAGCCATGGCCTGAGCTTACTTTGGCCTCTTTTAGTCATAGCTGAAGTGGCTGGGATGCAGGACACCACATTTCTGGACTCTACACAGCACGGGGACCCTTGGCCTAGCTGACAAAACCATATTTTCCTGCTAGGCCTTCAAGCCTGTGATGGGAGGGGCTGCCATGAAGACCTGTGACATGTCCTGGAGACATTTTCCCCATTGTCTTGTGGATTAACATTCAGCTCCTCATTAATTATGCAAATTTCTTCATCTGGCTTGACTTTCTCCTAAGAAAGTGGGATTTTCTTTTCTATTGAATTGTCAGGCTACACATTTTCCAAACATTTATGCTCTGTTTCCCTTGTAAAACTGAATGCCTTTAACAGCACCCAGGTTACTTCTTGAGTGCTTTGCTGCTTAGAAATTTCTTCCGCCAGTACCCTAAATCAACTCTCTCAAGTTCAGAGTTCCACAAATCTCTAGGGCAGGGGCAAAATTCTGCCAGTCTCTTTGCTAAAACATAACAAGAGACACTTTTGCTCCAGTTTCCAACAAGGTCCTCATCTCCTCTGAGACCACCTCAGCCTGAACATTTTTGTTCATATCACTATCAACATTTTTGTCAAAGCCATTCAACAAATCTCTAGGAAGTTCCAAACCTTCCCAGATTTTTTTGTCTTCTTTTGAGCCCTCCAGACTGTTCGAACCTCTGCCTGTTACCTAGTTCCAAAGTGTCTTCCACATTTTCATGCGTCTTTTCAATAGCACCCCATTCTGCTGGTACCAGTTTTCTTTATTAGTCCATTTTCATGCTGCTGATAAAGACATATTCCAGACTGGGCAATTTACAAAAGAAAGAGGTTTAGTGGACTTACAGTTCCTCATGACTGGGGAGGCCTCACAATTAAGGCAAAAGGCAAAGAGGAGCAAGTTACCACTTATATGGGTGGTAGCAGTCAAAGAGAGGACTTGTGCAGGGAAACTCCCATTTTTAAAAGCATCAGATGTCATGTGATTCATTGACTATCATGAGAACAGTGCAGGAAAGACCCACCTGCATAATTCAATCACCTCCCACCGGGTTCCTCCCAGGACACGTGGGAATTGTAGGAGTTACAATTCAAGATGAGATTTGAGTTGGAACACAGCCAAACCATATCAGCTAACAACCTTGGAAGTTAGTTTGCTTGATCATGTGACTGGCTGCTCAAAGCTGAAAGCAAATACAAAGCCTACTAAAAATACAAAAATTAGCTGGGTGTGATTATATGCACCTGTAGTCCCAGTTGCTCGGGAGGCTGAGGCAAGAGAATCTCTTGAACCTGGGAGATGGAAGTTGCAGTGAGCTGAGATTGTGCCACTGCACTCCAGCCTTCGTGATGATGTGAGACTCTTGTCTCAAAAAAAAAAAAAAAAAAGCAAAGCCATGCTTATTGGTGTGTGCCACTTTCTCAGTTTGTGTCCTCCTATCCTGCCATTCCCCCTTTATCCTGACATCAGCTGCCTGAAGGAGAGAACTAAGCCCCCTTGGTAAATTTTAAAGGAAAGGAAGGACCCAAACTTTCCTGGCTTTGTAGGATACAAATTACCAGGTCATCATCCTTGGTCCCATGTGAGAAGGGAAAGCTGAACCCAGGGCTTGCCGAAAGGGCTGAAGACAAAGGGGAAGAGCTACAGTAATATTTCACCTCCCTGAGCTAGGTTGCTTTCCAAATATCAGAAGCTACATGAGGGAGGAAACAACTCCAAGGTTTGGACACCAGCCCTAAAGTGAGCAGCCAAAAGAGAGAAAAAACCTACATTGTTCCTTGTGTTTTTATTATCCTTTTCTGCTCTCCCAGTACCCTCTACTCCCAACATTTTCAGCCTGGAGATAACACAGTCATTTTGTGGCCATTGTAAGCTGTTACATACTAAAACTCTGTAGATTGTCAAATTTATGAATGTACCATTTCATAATTTCTGGAAACATATGTTTTAGTACAGTTCATTAATGTGGCATAAGACATGTTTACTGGCAGACTCAAATATCTTTAATTCCTCTGTAATAAGAAGAACGAAATTACTATAGCCCTTGACATGTACCTATGAGACACCTTTGTCCATGTTTTAGTATGGGAAAATATATCTGAATTCAACTGATAGATTTGAATAAAGTTTTACTGTGTGAAATGATGTTAAACTGACCTTGTGGGTGAAGCCCTTGGACTGATTTCATGTACAGAGTTCACTCTGTTAAATATTTGGGCCTGGTTCCCTGATAGCTTAAGTAAAAAGCTAATGGTGTCCACTGGGTGGCAGCCACCCTCCAGCTCCAAGGACAGTCTAAAAGATTAACAGGTAGGGGCTGATCCACCACAATGAGCTGAATTAAAGCCATTTTCTTGGACAAGGGGTTGGGAGACTTCATTCTGTGTGCCAAATTTGGCTACAGCCTGTTTTTCTACTGCTCTTAGTTGGGAAGGATTTTTACATTTTTTAAAGCATGGCGCAGGGGGTGGGGAAAGAATACACACTCAAGACTTTATGGCGTTTACAAAGCCCAAACTATTTATTATCTGCTGTTTTCAGAAAAAAAGTTTGTTAACTCCTAACGTTAGAAAATATTCCTAAAGATTAAGTTATGATTTCTTTTTCCTGAGTGTTGGGCTGTTGCCAGTTACTTCACTTGGGTAATAATAGTAGATTGCTTTGCTTTTCTATGATTGATGATTATATCATTAGACATTTTATTTTAGAAAACTTGTATAAAATATGCAGTAGTAAGTTTATTCAAAGAATATGCTCTACTGGACAATTAAATAATTTAGCGTATCGTATGCTCCTTGTTGTAAATGGCTACCAAGCTTTTCACACTGCTGCATACTCAGATTCTCATGTTCTCAGGTTTTTATTTTTAACTCTAGTGACAGAACAGGCTGGTCATTCCAATCTGCAATGTCCAAAGAAAAAAGAGAAGGTTGGAAGTCTTCTAAAAAGGAGAAATATAGCATATTTTTTGCAGGAAAGTTCATTAGCACTAGTAAAGTTTTGGGGAGCTGGCAAGCTCTGATTGCTGAATGAGAGCAGTGGGTAAAACTAGTCTCAGAGTCGCAGAGGTTGCTTCAGTTGCTACTAGATAATACTGGTTTCAAGTTACTAACAGCAGTTTCAGCAACCAGGGCTTACAGAGAATTGAAAAATGAAGAACTTTGTAATCCCACAAATTACAAAAACAGAGCCGTTATCATTTAGATTTTAGATTTTGACTGCCAGAGATTTGCTTTATTGAGAATGCCTATATTTCAATGTTAGAATTATTATAATTGACTTTATAGACCTTTTATATAAAATATTCTCATTTGGGAGACAAGAGGATAGATAGCAATGTATGAATCTTATCTTAAAATTGGCTTAAATCTAATGAATACCCATATAATTACTGCTGAACTTAAGGAATAAAACATTACAGATATAATGGAAGTATGTGTGAATCTCTTACCTATATCATTCGCCTTTATTATTATCTTTCCAGAAGTAACCCTTTTTCTGAATTTGGTGTTTTATATTTCCTTCTTGTTTCACAATTTTATCCTTTTCCTCATGTCCAGAATAAATATAGTCTTGTTTTGCCTATCTTAAACGATATTTGAAGAGTATCATACAGCAACGTGATTTTTTCCCCTCAACATTGTTTCTGAGATACCTTCATTGATAGGTCTAGTTCTTCATTTCAACTGTTGAAGAGTATTTCATTGCATGAATATATAATAATTTATTATTCTTCTATTGCTTGTTTCATAATTTTTACTATTGTGAACAGTGCTTCAAAGAATCATAAATAGATGAATATGTCCTTGAGGTATATAGCTAGGTATAGAATTGCCGGCATGTAGTATATAAACTTTCAAAAATTTTACTAATTTTTTGCGGTTCTTTCTTTTTTTTTTTTGAGAAAAAGTATCACTGTGGCCCAGGCTGAGTGCAGTGGCACAATATCAGCTCACTGCAACCTTCGCCTCCTGGGTTCAAGCGATTCTCTTGCCTCAGCCTCCTAAGTAGCTGGGATTACAGGCACGTGTCACCACGCCCAGATAATTTTTGTATTTTCTTAGTAGAGACGGGGTTTCACCATATTGGCCAGGATGGTCTCTAACTAACCTCGTGATCCACCCACTTTGGCCTCCCAAAGTACTGGGATTACAGTTTACTCTCTCATGAGAAATGTATGAGTTCACAAAGACTTGATATTGTTAGACTTAAAGTACTCATAATCCGATGTGTGTAGATTGTATTACATTGAATTATTTTGCATTTTTTGGTATTAAGAATTTTTTTTGAATGAAGAGCAAATTCTTTGTTCTCTCTTTGTCTGTTTTCACTAATAATGGTGTGCTTCTAATTACCTAGTCTGTTTTGCCATTAGTTCATTTTGTTATTAAATAATCTCTCTTCTACCTACTGTTAGATATACCACCCCATTATATAAAATTCATTTGGTAGATTTATTTTGTGCTGAGCAACTAAATAAAAAATGGAATGTTTTTTGTTGTCTTTTTGTGCTCTAAAAAGAGTCAGCTCTTCACCTACATCAGGCGTTTCTCCCAGTGTTTTCCCTCCCCAGCCTCCCCACCCCCCACTATCCCTCCCCTAGCTCCCCACCCCGCAATCTACCCCAGTGTGTGATGTTCCCCTCCCTGTGCGCATGTGTTCTCATTGTTCAGCACCCGCCTATGAGTGAGAACTTGTAGTGTTTGGTTTTCTGTTCTTGTGTCAGTTTGCTGAGAATGATGGTTTCCAGATTCATCCATGTCCCTACAAAGGACATAAACTCGTCGTTTTTTATGGCTGCATAGTATTCCATATTGTATATGTGTCACATTTTCTTTGTCCAGTCTATCATTGATGGGCATTTGGGTTGGTTCCAGGATGGAGACTGCAAACCACCATGGCATGTATGTACCTATGCAACAACCCTGTGGGATGTACACATGTACCGCAGAGCTTAAAGAACAATTAAAAAAAAAAAAAAAGAGCTCTTGGTAGAGGAAAGAATTGAGCCTGTTGTCCAGGTGCTAATAGTAGAATAATGCAGTGAGAGAGTGAAAAATCAGGGATCTAAGTTGTAGAAAATTCAGTTACTAACAGCAATTAATTGGATAAAGAAAATGCAAACATAAAAAAAATCAATATTTTGATTATATTATCCTTATAGAATACAGTCATTCATTGCTTAATGATGGAGATGTGTTCTGAGAAACGCATCGTTAGGCAGTTTTTTCATTTCACAAACATCATGGAGTATACTTACACAAACCTAGGTGATATAGCCTCCTATCCACCTAGGCTGTATGGTATAGGCTGTTGTTCTTAGGCTACAGACTGTACAGCATGTTACTGTACTGAATGAATATTGTAGGCAGTTGTAACACAATGGCAACTATCTAAATATCTAAACATAGAAAAATGCAGTAAAAATGTGGTATAGAAGATAAAAAGTGATATAGGGCACTTAGCGTGAATGGAGCTTGCAGGACTGGAGGTTGCTTCGGGTAAGTGAGTGAATGAATGGTGAAGGCCTAGGACTTTACTGTACACCAGTGCAGAGTTTTTAAATACTGTATACTTAACTACCCTAAATGTATTAAAAGATATTTTTCTTTCTTCAATAATAAATTTACCTTAGCTTACTTTAACTTTTTTAGTTTATAAACTTCTTGACTCTTTTGTAATAACGCTTAGCTTAAAACACAAACACGTTGTACAGTTGTAAAAAAATACTTTATTTCTGGCAGGCATGTGGCTCATCACCTGTGATCCCACCACTTTGGGAGACTGAAGCAGGAGGATTGCTTAAGCCCAGGAGTTTAAAACCAGTGTGGGCAACATAATGACACCCTATCTTGAGAAAAACTAATTTAAAAATTGAGTGAGCTGTGTTGGTGCACCCCTATTGTCCCAGCTACTCAGGAGGCTAAGGAGGAAAAATTGCTTGCGCCCAGGACTTTCAGGCTAAGTGAATCAGGCTAAGTGAACTATGATCTCACCACTGTACTCAATCCAGCCTGGCAGACAGAGTGAGACCCCATCTCAAAAAAAAATTTTACACACACACACACCCACCCACACCCACACCCCTACCTAGGCCTACACAGGGTCAGAATCATCAGTATCACTGTCTTCCACTTCTGTATCTTGTCTCACTAGGTAATACCCATGGAGCTGTCATCTTCTATGATAACAACACCTTTTTCTGAAATACCATCTGAAGGAACTGCCTGAGGCTGTTTTACAGTTAATTTTTTTTTAATAAGCAGGAGTACACCCTAAAATAATGATAAAAAGCATAGCATAGTAAATGCAAAAACCAGTAACATAATCATTTATTATCAAGTATTATGTAGTGTACATAATTGTATGTGCTATACTTTTATATGATCATCATTGTGGTAGATTTGTTTATATCAGCATCACCACAATCATGTAGGAATGCCTTTTACTACTATATGATGGCTACGAAATCACTAGGTGATAGGAATTTTTCAGCTCCATTATAATTTTATGGAATCACCCTCATATATGCAGTTCATTATTGACTGAAACATCATTATGCAGTGCATGACTGTAATTATACTCTATTTCCCTTCTAGGTCCTGATTTTTAAAGTAATTTGTAATTATTTTTTCTGCCTTTCTCTGTTACTAACTGAATGCTTCCTCAGAAGATTAAGTAAGAGTTACCTACATTGACTTTTCCCTGGATATTAACTGTAACATTAGCATGTTATTAAATTGGTTTATTAAATATAATGACATACTTAAATATTGATGGGGGAAGAGAGTAGTCTATATTACTTCCAGAGGAGGGATTGGTTCTAGTGGAACTCATTGGACAGCTAGATGAGGAACATGAAGATCTAAGGAATGGGGAAGAGAAGAAAGGACAAGATAAGAGATGCTGAAAAAGAAAATAATAAAAATAAAGAGATACTGAAAGATATTCTTAATAGACTTAAGTATTTTACTTGGGTTATGCTCTTTTCTGTAATTTTCACTGGCTTATTAAAAGTAGAAAAGTTTATAAGTAAAGAATTTAATAGAAGAAATGCAGGTAATTTTGTTGAGATGTGTGGCGTTAGATCTACTCTGAAATAAAAAGAATCTGATCACATTTCCTTAGTGACTTGAAATATAAAAACACTAAGAAAGACAGAAATAAGGGTTAGAAGCAGAAATTGGAAAAAATAAAGAATAGTGAGTTTAATGTTGGTGATTGGTCATCAGAATCCTATTTTAACTTATATCTGTATATTTTCTTGTCATACTAGTCAATTACATAGTCTGTTTCTGGGTTTTTCTATGTTGACTTGATAATAGCTGTGACTGACAAATACTTTTATTTATAACCTATTTAATGTGTTAACTTTTTTCTTATATTTTATGGAGTGTTTACATAATCCCCTCTTGCTTAACTTTAGTGGACTGTCAGGATTATTGTCCTATGCCTCTTGTACCTGTAGGTTTTCTTTAATTTCAGTCTTTCTTTTTAACAATGTTTATTTTAGCTCAAAATATATGTATTTATTATCCTTGAGTTTTCTTTATTATTGCTGAATAACTTCTTGTAATTTTTGTTTTTTCCTCACTGGATCTCTCTTTGCAAATATTACTTTTAGATAAGTTTTTATGAGTCTTAAAAAGCTCTTGCTAGGTATAATTAAAACAAGGTAGCACCTTCATTTTGAGTACGTACATAGTTCTATCTCGTAGATGCAAAGCTAGCTTGTGTTTTGCAGAAGACAATATTGACAGAGTGAAGTAATTTTAAAGTAAAATTTGACAACAACTAGACTAGGTCTGTAGGAGGATTTCTTATTGTATAAGGCTTATACTGTGCTTAAGTATAGTATTTTTTAGTTTATAATAAATTAATTATATTAGAAATTAATCTTGGTTTATAGTTCTACTTTATATATTTTCTATATTAGAGAAATTTCCCACTAAAGAATCATCATTAACATTTTTCTGCAAGTGATTTCTGCATGTTTCTAACCCTGATCAGTTTCCTATCTCACTGACTTCTAAACATTCATCTTTTTCTTTTTAAATCTTGCTATTGCTTCAAATTCAGGTTGTTTGAACTCTTTATTATTCTTTTCTGCTATCTTGCGCCCAATCCAACTACCTCACCTAATTTCCTATTTATATCATTGGTATCATTATTTTTCTGGTCATTAAAATAAATGTTTATTGAAATTTAGATTTTAATCCTGCTAGCTCTGAGATATTTGAGAAATAAGTTAACCTCTTCAAGTTTCATTATCCTGTCTGTAAAGAGGGGAGAGCAATGTTTCATGATGTAAGATTGGTAAAATGATTAGATTAAATGAGATAATATACGTGATGCATTTGGTACAGTAGTGCCTGTCTCTTAGCAAATGATAGTTGCCTGTAGGTATGTAGGATTGAAAGCTCATAGTTGTTTTTGATACTTTTCTTCTCTAAACCCTCTGTATTGGTTTTTTCACCAAATTTTGATAATCTCAGCTTTATAATGTTCACATATATTTGATTTTATTGTATTCTCTTAGCTGAAATCTTGATCCAGGTGCTGATTTTCTGTACGTTAAGATAAAGGTTGTCTTCCTTACAGATTTATCTCCGTACTTTCCTTCCTTATAATGCATTCTGCATATTCTAGTCAGATGACTTTTTCTAACATTCCATATTTATTATGCCATGTAGCTGCTAAGAAAGAACAACAACAAAAAAAGGAATTGTTCCTTATTTTCTTATTTCACTTAATAGAACCATCCATTCCATCCAGTTTGTTTTACTTACTCAAAGGCTATTACTGTTCTTTCTGTGCCCTTGCTCAGGCTAGGCCTTCTTCACAACTTCATTCAAAATATACAATGTTTCTTGTACTTATTTCCAATTTAATTATATACTGCCTTGTGTAGCTCTTATATTACTGTTTTCTGTCAATATTAAATTTAATCATATACTCTCACATCACAATTTTTGTTTTATTTTCTGTTGTAACTTAACTTCCTGATTAGGCCATTTTCTTTTCTAAGGTATGAATTCTCTTATACTTTTTTTCTTTGAATTCATTTTATTATTCTGTTTACGTACTTTAATTTCTTATAAGAAAAATAGCACAATTTGATTTTGAAATTTATTTTAAAAATTTTAATTAATGACCATAGTACTTTATTAAGGAATCAACAGAAAGTGTTTTATTCAACTGGCAGGTAAACATTTTCTTTCCTATTCCCATAACTAGTTTTACGAATCTTTAACCTTACATAAGTGGAATTTTGCATTATATTGTAGACTCTTTGTGTTTGGCTTCATTTTGGTTTTTGAGATTCATCTATGTTGTGCTGTATATAAGTACTCCATTCTTTTTTATTGGTGAATACTATTCTAGTGTATGAGGATTTTACAGTTTTATACATTTTTAGTTTAAGGGACAGTTGAATTTTTAATGATTTTTTGCTGTTGTTAATAAGGCTGCAGTGAATATTCCTGTACAAATATTTTTGGGTACCTATGTTTTCATTTCTTTTGAGTAAATACCTAAGTGTGACTTCCTGGATTATATGTAAGTTAAACATCTTTGTCCAGACTGTAACAAAGATGATGCTGCATTCTGCCCATTGTATCCCATCAGATTGCTTATTATTTTGGGTTTCTCTCATTACTAATGATGTTTATAGATTTAAATGTGAGAATTGAGACTGTCAAACTACTAAAAGAAAACATTGCAGGATGCTTTAAGACATCGGTCTGGGAAAAGATTTAGTTTCCGGATTTCCTTTTTTTTAAAAAAATAATAAATAACTATCTCTGTTTAATTTCTCATTCAGGTCATGAATTGTTTTCCTAATTTTAAAATTATTTATATGTGTTCTTTTGTATCTTACAGAGTTTCCTTAAGATCATTATTATAAACTTATTTTCAGGCATTTTAAATATTTCCTTTTCTTTGGAGTTTGTTACTTGAGAATTACTGCGTTCTTTTGGAGGTGTTATGTTTCCCTGCCTTTTCATATTTCTTGTTCCCTTACATTGATATTTGCACATCTAGTGTAACTGTCACTTCTTCTAATTTTATGGAGTAACTTCTTTAAGGAAGACTTTTTCCTGTAGATTTATCTATAACGTTTGTTGGGTAGGATGCTTCCGTATTGGTTCTAGGTGATTGCAGTGATGTAATTTTTGTATGATTACTTTAGCTGTAATCATAACTGCATTGCAGTGTCTGTGATTTCCTTAGTGGCTTAGGCTGCAGTTGTTTGTGGAGATTGTGTGAAACTTTGGTGGTCATCAGGCAGGCTGATCCTCAGGCCTCTAGTTGTCATGTGGGGGCACCAGCAGTAGTGGCTGTGTGCCCTGGGTGAGCCAGTCTTCAGGTCCTAGGTGGGGAGCCAATGGTAGCAGTGTCAGGCCTTTCCTGGTTGGCCCCTCACGTCCCTAGGCCAGGCTGCAAAGATCTGGTAGGGGCACTGGTGGATCAGTCTTCAAGTGCCCAGGTATCAGTGTGTGTTAGCAACTGGGCAGTCTGACTGGTCCCCAGGCTCCTGGGTGAGGCACACAGGAGCCAGCTATTGCATTGCTTTTTTTCCCCAATAAAATATTAAGAGCCTTTCTTAAGCTGTGTGGTGTGGCCTTCTTCACTGCTGCTGCTGATTCACCACCATTGTTTATTAGCTTGTGACAAGTTTACTAACTACTATTGGATATGCATCCCATGTTTACTATATATTACTGTGTAACAATATTGGCTTAAAACAGCAATAGTTGCTTATCTCTTTCAGTTATGTAGGTGGACTGGATGTAGGCTGATAGATTTGTATCCATTTCTCATGTGATGTCTGCTGGATAGCTGGGGCATCCAAAATGGCCTTACTCACATGGTTAACAGTTGGTGCTTGTTGCCAACTAGAACTCAGCTGGAGCTGTTGACAGTGTTCATATGTTCTCTTACATATAGATTCTATTTGACTGTTTGGTCTATCTCACTGCATGGGACCTAGATTCTAAACAGAAGTAGTGTAGGTGACCAATTGGTAGCTGCATTTTTCTTAAGACAAATCCACTTCTTAAAGACAAATCCTCAGATTACACTGCCACATTCCATTGGTCAAAAGAGGTCATAGAGCCAATTCAGATTTAACAGGTGTTGGAAAGTCATGCTGAAAAAGAACATGTGGGATGAGATAATATTGTGACCTTTTTAAGAAATATAATTTACTTCATTTGAAATATCCTGTGAAATTTTGAAACTTACTTTGAAAATTTGAAAGATTATTAGCGATTTTCCAACTTGTTTAACTTCATTAGTAACCATATCCAAACTTCACAGAAGCCAGTACAAAGGGAAATCCCAGCTTTAAATTATGAGTTTATATATCATTGTTTAACTGGCTCTCTGAGTGATCCTGCATGACTGCTAATCTACACTACTGTCTCTCTAGACAGAAGACAGATCAGTAAGGAAATGTTTTAAGTGGGTGTAATTCTGATATCTGTCATTACAAAAACAAACAAAACAACAAAGCAAATACTTCTAAATTCTTATCAGTGAAAGAAAGAAATGAGGCATACTGGTATTTCTAACACTGTGATACTCAAAATGTCAAGATTCTTCTCAATGAAACCTGGACTCCTTTGTCAGATCTAACTGTAGTTGTAAGTATTCGCCTTGTTTACATTGATAATGCAGTCCTTGGTATGTATGGTTTTCAAAGAATTAAAGAGTAGGTTTAATAATCTTGTCACTTTGTCTAGCTTGGTTCTTCAGTTCATTGGATATCAATATTAAGATTTTGGTCTTCAGAATATAGCGTGTCATTTGACTTATAGTTAATAGGTTATACATGGCCATACTTAAATCTCTAATGATATGTCATTGCACTTAGGATAAAATACAAAATCTTTGCAGTTATGTAACCTGGAATTTTAAATTGCAAGTCAGTTATTTTTACAAACTGTTATATCTTTCCACCTTATAACAAACGTGAAACATTTTCTTAAGAAGGTAAGATTAAAATTTTATCTCATCAGAAAATGTAATTTTAGGGTACTAACCAGTAGGATATAGATAAGGAATGAGACAACCTATAGATAATCTTTGCCTGATTTATTAAGTCTAACCCATAGTAGATACTGTTTTATTCTTTGAGTTTCAGGAAGTTAAGTTAGTTCCTGTATCTCATAAGATAGTATCATAGTTTATGAGAAAGTTCTAATTTAACAAACACTTAAAAGGACTACCATGTTTAAGGCATTTTCCTGAGTTCCAGAAATATAGTCTAGCTGAAAAATCAAAGTCATAATATATATTGCATACTATCAATATGTATAATACAATGTAATGGGTGGAATAATGGAAGCATGTAAAAAATACAGTGGGGAAACTGGTAAGTATGAGGTTAATTTTGCTTATGGCTCTCTGACAAAAATCTTTGAAAGTTAGTGGCCTTTAGCCCTCAGTACAACGTCAGGGGCCATTGGATTCTGTTTTAGTTGTGAGTTTCTGTTTTTGAGCAATTCTGACAATTTATAAGGATTGATATTTTATGACTTTTATTCTTTTCTAGAGGTCTTCCAAAGAGCAAAGAAAAAAATTGGTTATTTCTGTATATAATTTTTTTTTAATTTTGTAATTACTGTCTAGATCTATTGGGCTTTTTAATAAATCTATGATATATTTTTGTATCATAGTGTTCTTATATTTCCTCTATCTTGAAACATTTTGCTGTTTTATTATTATTAGAATTATTTCATCATTACTTGGCTATTTTCAGCTATCTTTAAACTTGAGGCTGAGACAGGCAGATCACTTGAGTTCAGGAGTTCAAAACCAGCCTGACCAACATAGTGAAACCCTGTGTCTACTAAAAATACAAAAATTAGCTTGGTGTGGTGGCACATGCTGGTAATCCTAGCTACTCAGGAGGCTGAGGCAGAAGAACTGTTTGAACCAGGAGGCGAAGGTTGCAGTGAGCTGAGATCACACCATTGCAATGCAGCCTGGGGGATAAGAGCAAAACTCCACCTCAACAATAAATAAATAAATAAATAATAGGAAAATGGGAGAACGATGAAATCATCTATAAGGGTAATGAAGTCATTGAATAAATGGTCACTATTGCTTCATCCTTTAGTTTTATCAAGTTGCCCAAAATATTGCATGATCTGTCATGAATTTATAAATAAAAGAAGATCAGAGACCCCATCTTTGTGGTCTGCTTTTACCTCTCATTGAACACAGTTGAGACTTCAGAATTTTTAATTTTCTTTTTTTTTGGAAATGTTTTTTGTGGGGGGGGGGATCTTTAAATTTTCTCTTTAATTCTTTTCCATAATGACAAAGATATGAAAATTGACAAAAGAAGACTTTAATATTTACTAGTCAAATCAGACAGCAGAACTCTAATGTGAATGGTAAAACTGAACCTAGAAGCAGATTCTCATACTGAGTCATCAGATGACACCATCCAAGATGCATTTCTTCAGATAGTTATCAAAGTGTGAATAATGTATTTCTCAGAACAAAAAGCAGGTAATAGTATTCACAGTTAGTCAAGAACAGAAAGGGCCAGGCTCATGTCTGTAATCCCAGCACTTTGGGAGGCCTAGGCTGGTGGATCATGAGATCGGGAGTTTGAGACCAGCCCGATCAACATGGTAAGATCCCATCTCTACTAAAAATACAAAAATTAACTGAGCATGGTGGCACGTGCCTGTAATCCCAGCTAGTCAGGAGGCCGAGGCAGGATAATTGCTTGAACTTGGGAGGCGGTGTGTGCAGTGAGCCAAGATTGTGCCACTGCACTCCAGCCTGGGCGACAGAGCCAGACTCTGTATTGGGTTGAGGGGAAACAGGAAGGACTCGATCACAGAATATTTTGCAGCAAGAACCTGGACCATCCCATTTTGCTAAAAGAATAGGTAATATATTCTTTAATCCTTTATGATTTTGTTCTCAGGTTTATTTTATGTGGTTCATAAGTGGATAATGAAGGTAAATATATATACACATAGGTGACTAGAAGGAAAAACATAATGTAGAAATGAAAAAAATTAATTGGTAATTGTAGGTGGCGTGACAGTGTAAAAATGAAACGATTTTGCCATTATGGAACAAAGAAGATGGCCACTTTCTCTTCATCAAAACTGTGAGCTATGGTTTAAAAAAATTAATCAATTGTGCTGCATTTTGATGATGTCAGTTCAAGAACCAGAATAATGATAAGTTAGATCCAATAGATATATTTCTGGTTCATGCATGACAATTAATGAAGCATTAGTTGCATTTAGAAGACATTGAATACATATACATTTCAAAACCAACACTTTCTAATGAAATTTCACGCTCCTTTATTTTTATTTCTGCAGTGTAAAATGGTGTCAGTATAAAAATAAAATTACGTGGTCCATCTGACCCAGCTGGTGAATGGTGATGACTATGTTTTTGGCATTTGGAAAATTAAGCTAGACCTTGAAGCATATTTTAAAGTTTGGCAAATAAAAGGCACAGGCAAGAGAATAGCTGGAAATATATATGTATGTGTGTGTGTGTGTGTGTGTGTGTTTGTGTGTGTGTGTGTGTGTGTATACCCTCACCCCTGATCTCTCAAATTCCTGATCTCTTGATCTACATTTAATATATTCTCTCACCTAGCCTCCAATAAATACTCAGAGTTACTTTCTAAACACAAATATGATGAGCACTACTTACATTTATTTATAAAATTTCCCAATGTTAAGTTTTAGTTTTAGATAAAATTTCATATGTATATATCTGTTAAAATTTGTAAATATATAAACTTATAAATTGATTTAGATATATAAATTTTATAAACTATAATCTATATATGTATATAAATGCACATATATGTGTATGTGTGTGTATGGGTTTCACCATGTTGGCCAGGCTGGTCTCAAAATTCCTGATCCTGTGATCCACCCGCCTAGGTCTCCCAAAGTGCTGGGATTACAGGGGTGAGCTTCCGCACCCGGTCCCCTTTGGGGTTTTTTAAGTGTACCACTGCCTTATTGTTATACTGTGAAATGTCCAAAGTGCTACTGTTACTTGTATTTGAGGCAAAGATTATTCAGAGACTAAGTTTGACCTTGAACATCACCTTGGATTTATTATGGGCTTTCAAGTAAATATTTAATTATAGGAAAAGCTATGTGTTGAGACTTTCCTTCCAAGTAGAATGGAGTAGCTGGTAGCAAATTAGTACTTCTGCTTAGAACAATGAGATAGTCAAGATAAAATATACATATCACCATTCTGTAGCAGAGTTGACCTTGGGGACATATTTCAAACCTCAGTTGCATCTGTAGTAAAGTTTATTCTTCCTCTGTTTTGTCCTAATTATATTGGTAATCACATTCAATATAAATGGACCAATTAATTACAGTTGAATCACTAAGCTTGTCAGGCTGTATAAAACAAGCAAAACTCAATTATATGCTGCATTCAAGAGCCACATCTTAAATTAAAAGGGAGGATGCAACTAAAAGGATGAACAGATACACCGTACTAACACCGAAAGGCAAACTAGTGTAGCTATACTTATGTCCAATAAAGTAGACTAGAAGATAAAGACTAAATATAGGTGGTCCACAGCATACGATGGTTCGACTTACAATTGTTTGGCCTTACAATGGTGCAAAAATGATACACATTCGGTAGACGCCATGCTTTGAATTTTGATCTTTCTCTAAGCTAGTGATATGTAATAGAATACTGTCTTATGGTGTTGGGGAGTGACAGCAAGCTGCAGCTCCCACTCAGCCAAGCAGTCACGAGGATCAATAACCAATACTCTCCATTTTATGAAGTGTATTTTTGACTTAAGAATATTTTTTACTTACAGTGGGTTTCTCAGGATATAACCTCATCATAAAGTTAGGAGAATTTGTATAAAAGATGGATGTTTTATAATAATAAAAGGGTCATTGTATCAGGAAGTTTTCACAATCCTGAATTTGCATGCACATAGTGAGAGAGTATATATAAATCAAAAATTGATAGAAGCAAAAGAACTGGACAAATCCCCCAAAATACTGGGAGAATTTATGATGCTGTCAGTAGTACCATCCATCAGTAGCTGATAGAACAAGTAGATGACAAAAAAAAATGAGAGAGCACATTTTCACAGCAAGAGTAATAAGTTACTTCATTGACAACTGTAGAACATTTCACTGGATAATATGAGAGTACACATTCTTTTGAGGTTCATATGAAACATTAACCATAATTGGCCAAATAGGGGATATAGATCAATAGCTATAAAGATTCAGTGCAATCAAAATTTCAAATAGGTTTTGGGTTCTTTTAAGCAAAAATTTATGGTCTAAAATTTGTTTAGAAATTCAAAGGATCAAGGATAGTCAAGGCAATCTTAAGGAGTAGCAATATAACTGGAAGACAGAGTACCAACTGTCATCATTTTCTATAACACAATACTAGAGTTATTAAAAACAATGGTATTGGTGCAAGAATAGGCTAGTGTAACAGAAGAAAGTATCCACGTGGTAGTGTGTGGTAGGCAGATTAATGGCCTTCAAAGATATCCAACCCTAATTCGTGATACCTGTGAATATGTCACATTATAAGGCAAAAGGAACTTTGCAAATACAGTTAAGGTTATAGACAGTTAAGATAGAAAAATGATCCTGGGTTATCTGGATGGGCCCAGTCTAATCACATGAACCCTTAAGAGCAGAGAAGTTTTTCCAGCCGAAAGCAGAATAGAGGTGCAGCAGAAGGGAGAGTCATCAATTCAAAGCATGAGAAAGATTCTACGCACTATTATTGATGAGATTTAAGGGCCTATGTAAAAGACTGGAGAGAAGCCTCTTGTTGCACAACATGGCCTCTAGCTTACAGTCAGCAAGGAAAGTGGGACATCAATCCTGTAACCAAAGGAACTGAAGGAACTGGACACTATGAAGCAGAGTCTTCACTGAGCCTTCAGAGTAAGAGCTCAGCAGGCAGACATTTTGATTTTCGTTTTTTGAAGCTGGAAGTAGAAAAACTAGCCAAGCTAACCTGGACTTTTGACTTGTAAATTGTGAATAGTAAATTTGTGTTGTTTTGAGCTACAAAGTTTGTGCTAATTTGTTACAGAAGTAAAAGAAAACTCTTACATCCAGGAACAGATCTGCACCTATGCTACTATCTGATTTAGGACTGATTTTTTTCCGTATAGTGGAGAAAGGAATTTTATTTGCATTGAATATCCTTATAGAAAATATGATTATTGACATACATAAAAATCCATTTTAGGTACATCATAGATCCAACTATGAAAGATTTAAAAAATAAAGCTTTTAGGTGGAAACATGGGAGAATATCTTCATGATCTTGGGTTAGGCAGGGATTTCTTAAATAACAATAGGAAAAATTGATAAATTAGATCACATTAAAAACAAGAACTTTAGAAAAAATTATCGTAAAACAGAAAGGTAAATCATAGAATAAAAGAAGATATTTGCAATACATGTATCCAACAAAGGACTCACATTCAATAACCCAATTTTAAAAATGAATAAAAGACTTGAAAAGGCACTTCACAAATAGTATATGGCCAATATGAACATGGAAAGGTACTCAACATAAAAAATAATTAGGGATATAGGAACTAAAACCACAACAAAATATTTCTACATACTGACCAGAGTGGCTAAATAAAAAAGATGCCATTTCCAAGTGTTCATAAGGAAGTTGTATAGTTGGATATCTGATACACAAATTGATACTCCCACTTTGGGAAGTTGGCAGTGTTTACTAAATCTGAACATACATGTTATTTGTGACCCAAGAATTTCAGTTGTAGGTATATATCAGGAAAGTTTAAGTTTACCAAAGGACATGTGCGGGAATGTTGATGGTAATACTATTTGTGATGGCCTAAACTGGAAACAATCCAAAAGTCTGCTTATAGTAGAATGGATAACTAAATCATGGTATATTCATAGCATGGCATACTGTACAATGAGAACGAACAGCATACAATTAAACATAGATGAATCTCATAAACTTAATGTTCTGCAAAAGTATCAGATGCAAAAGAATTGCCTATGGTATGATTCATTTTTATGAAGTTCAGAAACAGACAAAATTAATGTATAGCATTAGAAGTCAGCATTTCCTTCTGTTGTGGGTAGATCAATGACTGGAAGAAAGTATGAGGCAAGTTTTATTTTTTTAAAAAAACAAAGATTTAGACACTGCTTTAAAGCCCTATTTGTATTTGAGGAATTGGTGTTTTTACTCTTTTTATTATTTTTCTCATGTAGATAATAACTATAGTTAATTTCCTGTTTTACTTTGATCAGTTTAATAATTACTGATTACGTACACCTTTACTTGAGTCTTATACCTGTGGCAACCAGGTAGATAGTAAAAATACATGCATAATCAAAGGCAACCAATTGCAATTTATTTACAAGTGATGACTTAATTCTTCCGGGGCTTTATGTTACATCTTTCAATTAATCAGTTTTTTACTTTCTTGTCTATTCATTGGAGTTTACTTCTAAAGCTGCCTGTCCTTTGTTGACATTTCGATTTCTCTATTTCATTATTTAGATTTGGGATTACTTCTTTGAAATTCACAGAACACCTTGGGTTAAACTTGAGTTTGGGAACAAGTAATTACAAGTATATTTTAAGATTATAAACAGTCTGTATACTGCAGACATCCTCCTTCTCAAATTTCTCTAAGTCTGTCTAAATTACAACGTGAACTAGTGGTTTAGTATACTTTTTTAGATACCGATAATGCTTTCTAAGACTAATTTTATTATCTACCCACATTAGTATCTTTTCTGATTGCCTTGATGAAATTAGATAAACCTTTGACTGTGCCACCCACCACCAAAGATGTTTCACTTTTGCTTTTATCCTTTTAAGAGAATTCATTACAAAGTCAAAGTAGGAATAATAGTAATAAATATAGTTATAGAAATAATAACAGCAAATGGTTATAACATGTCAATCCATATTTTAAGCAGTTCATATTTATTGACTTGTTTAATGTATGAAACAACTCTGAGAGAGGTGTGATTTTTAGCATCATTTTAAACATGAGAAAGAAAGTCTCAGACCAGAGGTTAACTCACTTGCTTCAGGTCACACATCTATTAAATGTGTGTGCCAGGATTAAATCCAGATTGTCTGGTCTTTGTCCTTAACCACTGTGTCAGTAAAAGATAGATAAGGAGATTTTCAAAATTAAAATTCAGTCATGAAGTAAACAGATGTGGGATTTTTGCAAGTTTTTCAAAGTTTTGAAGAAGCTAATGATTATATTTAAATAGTAATAATTTTTAAGTAAAATTTTTTATAATTGTATATTTAAAATACTAATTTAAATTTTGTAGTAAGGCATGTAAATATTGTTTGCCATACTAGTTCATATTTGGAAGTCTGTATATATTTATCTTTTCTTTCCTGAAATATAGGAAAAGGTAATGCCATCCTAAGGGAGTGTGGCAGATTGTTCTATAGCTTTTTGCAGTAGTATATTAGCATGTAATGAAGTGCATTTTTAAATTGCACTTGGAAATTTTTAATTGCTCCTTGGAAATTCCTGAGTATTTAGGAACTTCATAAAAGTATTCTGGAAGCAAGCATTACCTGGAAAACATGGTACTTAAAAACCTATCAGGCAAATGAAAAATAGAAAAGAATGTTGGGAAGAATCATAAGAATGGAAATAATCTAACATATTTATCTAATTATATTTATCCAGATGAGTTTTTCTGCTTTGCTTATAATACATCACAATAACATCTCAGCCTGTCTCCAGGTTGGTACATCTTTATTTAAAAATTTGGGCTGGGTGCGGTGGCTCATGCCTGTAATCCTAGCACTTTGGGAGGCCGAAGAGGGTGGATCACCTGAGGTTGGGAGTTCAAGACTATCCTGATCAACATGGTGAAACCCTGTCTCTACTAAAAATACAAAAAATTAACTGGACGTGGTGGCAGACGCCTGTAATCCTAGTTACTTGGGAGGCTGAGGCAGGAGAATTGCTTGAACCCAGGAGGCGAAGGTTGCAGTGAACCAAGATCATGCCATTGCACTCCAGCCTGGGTGACAGAGTGAGACTCTGTCTCAAAAAAGAAAAAAATTTTTTTTGAAAGACTATTTAAACTGATTTTGTATGCACCATTTATTTATAACAATTTCATTTTATAATGTCTTACAATTATATGTCTCATTTGATACTCACACCAGTCCTCTGATAGGGGAGATATAATTGTCCCATTATATTTACGAGGGGCCTGAAGACCAAAGAGGTTAAAATGTATATACAGAGTCACTCTACAAATATGCCATATAATTATCATTTCAAACCACATCATCTGCTCTCTGATACAATGCTTTTCCCATTGTTCCAGGTTACTTCTCATATGATTTAAAAACCAACCAACGGACAACTTTACCTATGATTAGAATCCCATCATTTAAAGAGTAATAACTTAGTGACAAAAGATTAAAAGCAATTCAACAACAACAAAAACAACTAGATTAAAATTGGGCAGGGACTTGAGTAGACGTTTATATTATGCAAAGAAGATATACAATGGCCAGGAAGTATCTGAAAAGATGCTCAACATCTCTAATCATTACGCAAATGCAAATTAAAACCACAGTGAGATATTAACTCACACACATAAGAATGGCTGCTGTAAAAAAAGAAAACAAAACAAGAAGAATCCTGAAATAATGTGTTGGTGAGGATATAGAGAAATTGGAACCCTTGTGTATTGTTGGTGGGGATGTGAAATGGTATGTCCACTATGAAAAACAGTATAATGGTTCCTCAAAAAGTTAAAAATAGAATTGAAATATGATTCTAAAATTTCAAGAATTGAAGATAGGTTCTCAAAGAGATATGCCCATGTTCATAGCAGCGTTATTCAGAATAGCCAAAAGGTGGAAGGGATGATAAACACACACACACACACACATACTCCCTCACACACACACACACACACATACACGATGGATTATCATTCAGCCTTAAAAAAGAATTCCTGACCTGTGCTACAACATGGATGTATTATATCCTGAGGGCATTATGCTAAATGAAATAAGCCAGCCAGAAGAAGACAAATATTGTACAATTCCACCTGCATGAGATATTTATTGTTGTCGAATTTATAAAAACAAGATGTAGAATGGTGGTTGCCAGGGGTTCAGTAGAGGAAAAAATAGGGAGTTGTTGTTTAATGGGTATAGAGTTTCAGTTTTATTTGGTTGCACAAGAGGGTAATTATATTTAACGATATCGAACTGTATTCTTAAGAGGGATAAAGGTGGTTAATTTTATTTTGTGTGTATTTTACCACAATTATTATTTTAAAAATTTTATTTTTACAGAGACAAGGTCTCACTCTGTCACCCAGACAGGAGTGCAGTGGCTCTGTCATGGCTCACTGTAGCCTTAACCTCCCAGGCTCAAGAAATCCTCCTTCCTCAGCCTCCCAAACCACTGGGACCACAGGCACATGCCACCATACCTTGCTAATTTTTTTTGTAGTATTTTCTTTAAAGTTAGGGTCTCAATATATTGCCCAGGCTGGTCTTGACTTCCTCTTCTCGGGTCATCTTCCCTCCTTGCCCCCTCAGAGTTCTGGGATTACAGGCATAAGCCACCACACCAAGCCACATTTTAAAAAATTTTAAAAATAAAATAAATTTTATAGATATAATTAAAAATACATAAATTAGATCATGCCAACCCTTTAAAGCCATCTAGTGTGCTTAAGAAAAAATTTAAAATCCTTTAAAAAAAAAAAAAAAGAAAAATGTACAGTAAATGCCTACATCATTCTCACAGTTAGGTGTGCTTCTTTCATTTTATTAAGGACGTGTAAATTTTATAAGACTAAATATCAATGAGTTGTTTATTATTGATTACACAGCAACTCAAAATACAATAGTCCCTCCTTTTCTGCAAGGGATATGTTCCAAGAACCCTAGTCGATCCCTGAAATCACAGATGTTACTGAACCCTGTATATACATTCTTTTTTCATTTCGATACATACCTATGATAAAATTTAACTTATAAGTAAGGCACAGTATGTGATTAACAATAACTAATAATAAAATAGAATAATTATTGTAATATGAAAATTACGTGACTGTGCTCTCTGTCGCCCTCTCTCATAATATTATATTGTACTATACTCACCTGTTTTTGGACCTCAGTTGACCATAAGTAACTGAGACTCTGTAAAGAGAAATCACAGATAAGAGATACTACTGTATTTTATGAAATATGTATGTGTATATGAAATGGAAAATAAATTAAGTGTTTTAAAAAATATTCAAATATTAAAACAGATTACTGGACTGATTTAAAGATCCACTGGCAAATGCAATCAGCTTGCAAATTCAAAGGAATTTGCTATTACCTGTATTTTCTCAGTTATACCACAGTGAAGCTATTTATAATATGGTATCAGAAAGCTAGGAATCTCAGTTGAATGTTATGTATATAAGTCAGTTGATTTTTTTAATCAGATAACTAAAGTGTCTTTTGGAGATAAGTTTTAGATTGTAAGTAATTGGAAATGACTGTATTTTGTGGAGCAAAGGGTTTTTAACTATGTTCACTTGGAGATTTTCTGTAGTGCTTTAACTCTAGTTTACAAAATGCAAAATGAATGAGGGGAGTAGACTCCTTTGGAGAAAATCTAGGATTTGTGTGATTCATAGTTATTTCCCTTAAAGGAATCTTTACTGATGATCATTCTTCACGTTAGGAGACATTGTTTTTAGAGACAGAGTCTTGATCTGTAGCTGTGGCTGCAGTGAAATGGCTGATCATAGCTCACTGCAGCCTTGAATTCCTGGGCTCAAGTGATCCTCCCACCTCAGCCTCCTAAGTAGCTGGGATTACAGGCACAAGCTACTGTGACCAGTGGGGTAGGTGTTTTTTTTTTTAAAGACACATAATCAGGAAAAAAATTTTATTTATAAAGATTATAATATTTGCTCTTGAAAATATGAAATAATGTTAGTCAAAGAAGCCCTGAATATTACTAGAAATTATTGTACGTATGTGAGTCCTTATGGATTTCTTTGCACTAGTAAAAATATTATGCACTTTATTTATATAATGTTTTTGTTTGTGCTGCGGTAAGAAAATACTACCAATGGTAATTTACAGTCATGTGCTGCATGTTTCAATCAGTGACAGACCACATATACAAAGGTGGTTGTATAAGATTATAATACAGTATATTTACTGTATTTTTCTGTGTTTAGATACACGGATATTTACCACTGTGTTACAGTTGCATACAGTAACATCTTCTACAGGTTTGTAGCCTTGGATCAATAGGCTATACCATATAGCCTAGGTGTGTAGTAGGCTATACTATTTAGATTTGTGTAAGAATAGACTGTGATGTTTGTACAAGGATCAAATTGCCTAATGTCACATATCTGAGAACACATACCTGTTGTTAAGCAATGCACTGTATAGGAAACACTCAAATAATAAGTAATATAAGGTAGAAGGTGATTCAGCACCAAAATAAATGAAAACCATTAAAGTGGGGCTTAAAAATAAAGTCTCATGATTTTAGTTACTCATCACATAAAAATGCTTTAATGTTGCCCGTTCCCTAACTGATAAGTTAATGTTCACCAATAGAGACTCAAGAGAAATCCCAAATACTAAGACAAACCCAGAGATTGAGGGATAACTGTTGATTTAGAGGGTTTTATTTGATCTTATCAAACAAACTTACTTTACAATGTACTTACTTTACAGTTACTTACTTTACTTCACAAACAAAACTTTACAATGATAATATATTTGGTAATACAGTTAACATAAAAATCAGGAGTCCCCAACCCCCAGACCATGGACCAGTAGCAGTCCGTGGCCTGTCAAGAACTGGGCTGCACAGTAAGAGGTGAGTGGCAGATGAGCAAGTGAAGCTTCATCTGTATTTATAGCCACTCCCCATTGCTCACATTACCACCTGAGCTCTGCCTGCTGTTAGATCAGCAGCAGCAGCATTAGATTCTCATTAGAGCGTGGACCCTATTGTGAACTGCACACGTTAGAGATCCAGGTTGCGCATTTCTTATGAGAACGTAATGCCTGATGATCTGAAGTGGAGCTGAGGCAATGATGCTAGTGCTTGGGAGCAGCTGCAAATACAGATTAACATTAGCAGAGAGGTTTGACTGCACAGAGTCCATAATAAATCAATTGCTTGCAGACTGATTTCACAACCCAATCAGTGAGTGGCGGGTGACAAGCTGCATCTGATGTCAGGCTTTATAGTGGCAAGTGACATGACGAACTTCAATTGTACAGCTACATATGGTGGTAGGCTTTAAGTTATAATCTGACACTTATTTTAGTTCATGTCTGGCCTATTATTTTATTTACCACTTTCATCTGTTCCTCTTTCCTGCACTACACATTTGTCTTAGTCACAGTTTTGGTAAATCCACAAGCTAACCCTACCCAAAATGAGTAAAAAACAAACATCACTGGAGAGCTTCTTTGAAAAGGGAGAAAGACCCAATGATGGGAAAGCAGCAGACTCTAAGACTACCAACAAAAAAGAAAGCTGCATTTAAAAGAAAATACCAAGAGTCCTAAGTAAGTTATGGGTTCATTGCAATAGGTGATTCACATTCTCTGAGCCTGCTTTGTATAATATGTGGTGACTGGCTATCCAAAGCTATAAAACCTTCAAAACTGCTTTGGCACATGGAGACCACACACCCTGCATTTAAAGACAAGCCTTTGGAGTTTTTTTGTTTGTTTGTTTGTTTTTAAAAGAACATGAACACAAAGAACAGAAGCAGTTAGTAAACACCACTACTTCATCAGATGTGTCTCCACTGAGACCATCATTCTTAGGGGCTAACCGCATTGCTAAAGCTAAGAAGCCCTTTATGTGAAGAGTTGGTCCTGCCTGCTGCTAAGGACATATTTCATGAACTTTTAGGAGAGGCTGCAATTCAAAAGGTAACATATGTTCCCCTTTCAGCTAACACCCTAACTAGACAAATCAATGAAATAGCAGAGGACATGGAGGCACAACTGTTAGAATTAATGAGTCACTATGGTATGCAGTTCAGGTTCATGGGTCTACCAGTGTTGACAACAGCAAGACAACAATGCTTATTTTTGTGCAATACATTTTTCAGGAGGTTGTACATGAGGATATGTTATGCGCACTTTTGTTGCCAACCAACACCACAGCTGCAGAGCTATTCAAGTCTTTGAATGATTATATATCAGGAAAACTGAATTGGTCATTTTCTGTCAGCATATGCACAGATGGAGCAGTACCATTACTTTACAACGTTTTGGTTTCACTACTTGAGTCAAAGAGGTCGCTTCTGAATGTGAGTCTACACACTGTGTCATCCATGGAGAAATGCTGGCAGGCCGAAAAATGTCACCTGAACTTAACAGTATTTTACAGGATGTGCTTAAAATTATAAATCATATTAAAGTACATGCCCTTAACTCACATCTGTTTGTGCAGTTCTATGAGGAGATGGATGCAGAGCACACACATCTTCTCTTATACACAGGAGTGAGATGGCTTTCAAATGGTAGATCACTGGCCAGAGTTTGAGTTTCAAGAGCTGTTTCAGAGATTTCTTTTAGGAGAAAAGTTCTTTTCTTTTAGATAAACAGTCACTACTGGCAGCACATTTCAGTGACACAGAATGGGTCCCAAAACTTGCTTACTTGTGTGACCTATTCATCTGCTCAAAGAACTTGATCTGTCACTTCTGGGGAGAACAACAACTTTGTTCAAATTGGCAAATAAAGTGGCTGCATTCAAAACCAAAACTGGAATTATGGGGGCAATGAATGAACATTGGGATTTCTGATATGTTTCAAACATTAGTAGAGATTTTGAGAGACTGAGCCAGGACCGCCTTTCTTCCAGCTAGTTTATGATCACCTATCTCAGCTTTCAAAAGAGTATTACCTCCCAACCACAAAAGACCTCTGAACAAGAAGGAATGGATCAGTGACCCATTTCTGAATAAGCCAGGTAAATTGCCTTTGTCTTTGCTAGAATAGGAGGATCAACTGCTTGAGATCGCAAAGTTTGGTGGCCTTAAAAGTATGTTTTAGACAACTTCAGATTTCCATATGCTCTAGATTAAAGTCAAGGCAGAATACCCTGAGGTTGCCACAAAAGCACTAAAAAGCCGGCTTCTATTTCTAACATCCTGTTTTTGTGAAGCAGGGCCTCCTGCAGTGACAGCAACCAAAATGAGATTGCGGAGCAGATTATAAGCAACACACTTTGGGTGTCACTGTCTCCCATCCCCACCAGATGGGACCACCTAGTTGCAGGAAAACAAGCTTAGGGATCTCACTGATTCTACATTATGGTGAGTTGTATAATTATTTCATAATATATTATAATGTAGTAATAGAAATAAGGTACACAATAAATATAATGTGGTTGAATCATCCTGAAACCACTCCCTCACCCCTGGTTCATGGAAACATTGTCTTACACGAAACTAGTCCCTGGTGCCAAAAAGGTTGGAGAATGCTGAAAAATGAAATCCATCTTTTTTTGCATTCTTTCAAAAGAACGAGTCTTTCAAAATATAGAGGGGGGCCTATAATGGGATACATTTATTAACTCTTTCAACAAATATTTATTAAATGCCTATCATATGCCAGACATTGTGATTTATACTAGGGAGATAGAGTGATGAACAGTAAAGACATTTGCAAAATACTCACTTCATTCCCCTATTGAGAAGCGTTTATGTATCTTGTGTCAATATAGAAAAGGAGGAAAATTATTAATCAGTAAAATTATAGAACTTAATGCAAATTAAGCAAATGTGTGTACAAATAAATGTGTATGTCATATATATATTTGATATGCTATACCATATATATAGTATATCATGCTGTGTAATCTACCACATGTTCAGAATCTGCTACAGAAATCTTTTTCTGTGACACAATAAAGAAACATTAAGTGCTTATGCTTCTTTTGTTTTTTGTGGCTTGTTTTTTCTTTCTTTAAACTAGGGATTTGGTTATCCTGTAAATTATGAATTTACTTTTGTTTTAATATTCTAAAGCTATACATTAATATTACTTGCCACATATTGGCTGAGACCTATTCAGTCCTTTATAGTGTAACATTCTTGGCCTAACAGTCTTCATTTCCCAGGCTTCCAGCAAAGTAATTAGGACGGGCAGTTGTGGTCATGCAGGGGCCTTGTGAGGGGCTGGCAGACAGAGGAGAATACAGACAGATCAGACTCCTACCTTGCAAGAAAGGAAGCCCTCCTTTCTCCCAGAGCCACTCAGAGCTATATGAAGAGTCTTTGGGGATGGGTACCTATGGTTATATTTTGCTGCAGCTGCCCCATACTCAAAACCTTCTGTATTCCATGCAGACTTGGCTTCCGCCTCTGCCTATTCTCTGGGCAGTTCTCCCTGTCAATTCAGATGTCTGTGGGGGTCATGGGGTCCCAGAGGTAGCTAGGATCCCACTGTATTTCTCTGCAGTTCATTCACTCACACCTTTCTTAAGAACTGTTTAGGGCTGGGAGCTTGTCCTGGTGCTCGGCAACATTATGCAGGGTTCCCAGCACCCTCCCTCTTCTACCTCAGTGTCTGTGGTACCTTTCTACCAGCTTTCAGTGTTTTCTCTAAAAGGAAAGTGTGATGGCTTACTGGATATTTTGGGTTCCAGTAAAGTAGGAGAGGTACTTTCTGGCTGCATTTAGTCAGCCATCTTGTTCCATAGTCATTGGAATTATCTTTCTAAATTTTATTTTCCGATTGTTTGTTCCTGGTATATAAAAATATAATTGATTTTTAAATTAAACTTTTTAGATAGTTGTAGAATTACATGTAGTGAAAAGATTGTCTAAAGAGAGATCCTCTGTACCCTCTATCCAGTTTCCGTAAATGGTAATATTTTTTAAAGCAGTACATTGTCACAATCAGGAGTTTGATATTGACCCAGTGAAGATATAGGACATTTCCATCAACACAGGATCCCTCATTTTGCCTATTTTTAAAATACCCTCTTCCCTTTCACTGTCTCCCTCCTAGACTCCTTGTAAACACTAATTTGTTCTTCATTTCTATAATATTGTTATATCAAAAACTTATGTAAGTTGGAATAACACCATATGTAATTTTTGGGGGTTGTCTTTTTTTCTGTCAGCATAAGTATCTAGAGATTCATCGATATTGTATATCAGGTATTGGCCACATTGTATGACAGAGAAGTATTCCATGCTATGGATGTGCTGCAGTCTGTCTAACAGTCATCGATTAAGGAAAATCTAGGTTGCTTCCAATTGTGGGTAAATACAAGACTACTGTAAACCTCTATACAGGTTTTGGGTATTAACACAGTTTTCTTTTCTCTGGGATAAATGTCCAAGGGTGCAGTAGCAGAGTTGCATGGTAAATTGCCTATTTAATTTTTAAAATAATTGCTAAAATGTCTGCAGAATGGCTATAAAATTGTACATTCTAACCAGCAAAGTATGAATGATCCATTTGTTTCCATCTTCACCAGCATTTTTAGTCACTATTTTTTTTAATTAGCTATTGTTACAGATGTGTGATGATATCTCATTACGATTTTTTTGTTTGTTTTTGCTTTTTTGAGACAGTCTTGCTCTGTCACCCAGGCTGGAGTGCAATGGTGCATGTGACTCAGCCTCCCAAGTAGCTGGGATTACAGGTGTGCACCACCACGCCCATCTAATTTTTTTATTTTTAGTAGAGATGAGGTTTCAGCATCTCCTCTCAAACTCCTGGCCTCAAGTGATCCACCTGCCTCAGCCTCCCAAAGTGCTGAAATTACAGGCATGAGCCACCGCCCTGTTCTTATTATGGGTTTAATTTACATTTTTCTAATGTCTAAGATGTTGAATGTATTTTCCGTCTGCAAATCTTCTTGAATGAAATGTCTCTTTATGCCTTTTGCTCATTTTCTGCTTTTTTTTGGTTGTTGTTGTTGCTTTTGAGGGTTCTTTATGTTTTCTGCATGCCAGTATTTTCTTGGATACATTGTTTGCAAAATGTTGTTGTTTCATAGCTGCTTCTTTCACTTTCTTCCCAAGGTTTTTCACACAGTGAAGGTTTTAAATTTTGATGAAGTACAGTTTATATTTCCTTTGATGGATGGTGCTTTTTGTGTTAAATATAAAAATTCCTTGTCTAGCACTACTCTAGAAGATTTTCTCCTATTTTTCCTAAAACTTTTGTAGTTTTATACTTCATATTTAAGTCCAGTGTCGATTTTGAGCTGTTTTTTATATAAGGCATGAGATAGATTGAAGTTAATTTTTTTTTTTTTTTTTTTTTTTTGCCTATGGATGTGCCCTTGCTCCAGCACCATTTGCTGAGTTGCTTTTCTACTTACGTGTAAAATCAGTTGGGCATATTTGTGTGGGGTCTATTCCTGTCTTCTCAATTCTGTTTCACTGACTTATGTGTTTATCTTTCTGGCTAATACCACCCAGTCTTAATTATTGTATCCGTATATGTCTTGAAATTGAGAAGACTGATACTTCACACTTAATTCTTTTTCAAAATTGTTTTAGCTATTATAAGTTATTTGCCTTTCCATATAAGTTGTAGAATACTATTGTCTATGTATACTAAAAAATCTCACTGTGATTTTGATGGGTAACAAGCTAAGCTTTTGTTATCAATTTGGGGAGAATTAATATTTTTACAATGTTAAGTCTAACAATCTGTTAATTCTGTATGTTTATTTATTAGATCTTTGATACCTTTCACCAACATTTAGTAGTTTTCAGCTTGCAGGCCCTACACAGGTTTTGTAGATGTACACCTACCTATTTTATTTTCTTTCGAGCAATGATAAATGACATTGTATTTTAATTTAAAAATTTATGCGTTCATGGCTAATACATTAAAATATAATTGATTTTTGTATATCAATCTTGTATCCTGTGACCTTGAATAACACCCTTATTCTAGGAGTTTTTTCTAGATTCCTTGGGATTTTCTATATTGACAAATGTGCCATATGCAAATAGGGACAGTTTATCTCCTTCTTTCCAGTCTGTATGCTTCTTATTTCCTTTTATTGTCTTACTGCACTTGCTAAATATTCTTTTACTTCATTAAATAAGAGTAGTGAAAGCATGTATCTTTTTTATTTGCTTGTTTCTGGTGTTTGGGGAAAGCATTCAGTCTTTTTACCATTAAGAATGATGTTAGAAGAAGATTTTTAAACAATGCTATTTGTTACCAAGTTGAGAAATTTCCTTTTTCTTCTCATCTTTTTGAGAATTGTTATCAGAAATGGGTTGAATTTTGTGAAATGTTTTCCCACTTAGGTTCTATAATTGAGTGTTTCTTCAAACTGTTAATATGGCATTTGACATTGATTGATTTTCGAATATTGAACCAGCTTTTAATATGTGAAATAAGCACCATTTAGTTATAATGTATAGTTATTTTTATATGTAATCCTGAATTCTTTTATTAGTATTTTGTTAAGGATCTTTTGGATATATATTCACATAAGAAATCTTTGTCTGTGGGTTTTGTTTTATTATACTGTCTTTGTTTCCTTTTTGCATCTAGGTAATATTGCCTTCATAATATCCATTTGGATATTCCCTCCTTTTATTTTCTAATAGAGATGGTTTAGAATTGGTGTAAATTTTGTAAATATTTGTTGGGATTTTTCCAGTGAAACGATTTTTGCCTAGACATTTTTAGAAGAGTTTTTAAATTACAAATTCAATTCTCTAAATAATTATAGGTCTATCAAATTACCAATTTCAGATTGGGTGAGTTTGGGTAGTCTGTTGTTCTTTTGAGGAATTGCATATGTCTTTTAGGCTAACAAACTGATGTGTATAGAGTGGTTTGTAGTACTTCCTTACTATTCTTTTGATTCCTACAGAGTCTGTAGTGATAGCTCTCCTGTTTCTTTCCTGATATTGGAACCGGTATACTTTGTTTTATTGGGCTTTACATTTTTGCTCTACTCAAAGATTGTGTTTTTTACATATCAAAGGTTTATGGCAATCCAGCATCAAGCAAGTCTGTCAGTGCCATTTTTTTCAACAGCATGTTTTCATTTTGTCTCTGTGTCACATTTTGGTAATTCTCACAAATTTTAAACTTTTTAATAATGACTGTATCTGTTATGGTGATCTCTAATCAGTGATGTTTGAGGTTACTCATATACTTGTTTTGGCCTACCATGAACCACATTCATAAAAGATGGTGAACTTAATCAATAAATGTGTGTGTTCTGTTTGCTCCACCTAATGACCATTTCCCCATCTCTTTCTCTCTCCATGCATTTCCTTATTCACGATTAGGCCAAATAATTACTCTACAGTGCCCTTTAAGTATTCAGGTGAAAGGAAGAGCTGCATATCTTTCACTTTAAGTGAAAAGCTAGAAATGAGGAAATTTACTGGGAAAAGCATGTCACAAGCCAAAATAGGTGAAAAGGTAGGCCTCTTGCCAAGGTGTGAATGGAAATTAAAAGTTTTTGAGAAATGATAAAAGTGCTGTTTCAGATAACACATGAATGATAAGAAAGTGAAACAGCTTAATTGCCAATGAGGAGATAATTTCAGCAGTCTGGCTAGATTGGACTAGCCACAAAATTTCCTTAAGCCAAAACCTAATCCAGAAGAAGGTCCTAATTCTCTTCAGCCCTTTGAAGGCTAAGTAAGGTGCAGAAGTTGCACAAGAAAAGTTGGAAGCTAGCAGAAGTTGCTTCATGAGGTTTGAGGAAATAAGTCATCTCTATGACATAAAAGTACAAGGTAAAGCAGCAAGTGGTGATTTAAAAACTGCAGCAAGTCATCCATAATCTAGCTAAAATCACTGATGAATCTTTAGTGGCTACACTAAACAATAGATTATCAATATAGGTGAAATAGCCTTCTGTTGGAAGAAGATGCCATCTAGGACTTTCACAGCTAGAGATAAGATGTCAATGCCTGGTTTCAAAGCTTCAAAGGACAGGCTGACTCATGAGTTAGGTGCTAATACAGCTGGTAACTTTAAATTGAAGTCATTGCTCGTTTAGCATTTTGAAAATCATAGATCCCTTAAGAATTATGCTCAATTTGCTCTGCCTAGACGCTATAAATGGAACAACAAAGCTAAATCACAATACACCTGTTTACAGCATGATTTACTAAATACTTTAAGTCCACTGTTGAGACCTACTGCTCAGAAAAAGAGATTAAAAAAAAAAAATTACTGCTCGCTGACAGTGCCCCTGGTCAGCCAAGAGCTCTGATGAACATGTATAAAGAGAGTAATGTTACCATGTCTGCTAACCCAACATCCATTCTATAGCCTATGGATTAAGGAGTAATTTTGAGTTTCAGGTCTTACTATTTAAGAAATACATTTTGTAAGACTATAGCTGCCATAGATAGTGATTGCTGTGATAGACCTGGGCAAAGTAATTTGAAAACATTTTGGAAAGGACTAATCATTTAGATCCAATTCAGAACATTCATGATTCATGGAGGGAGTTCAAAATATCAGCGTTAATAAAACTTTAGAAGTTGATGTGACCCTTGATGGATCAGCTTGAGGGGTTCATGACTTCAGTGGTAGAAAGTAGCTACAGATGTTGCAAAAATAGCAAGAAAACTAGAATTAGAAGGAGAGCCTGAAGATGTGACTGAATTGCTGCAATCTCATGATAAAATCTTCACAGATGAGAAGTTTTTCCTTGTGAATAATCAAAGAAAGGAGTTTCTTGAGGTGGAAGTTACTCATGGTAAAGATGCTGTGAACATTATTAGAATAACAACAAAGGATTTAAAATACGACATAAATTTACTTGATAAAACAGTGGCAGGGTCTATGAGGAATGACCCTGACAATTTTGAAAAAAAAATTATACTGTGAGTGAAATGCTATTAAATAGTATTGCATGCTACTGAGAAATATTTCATGAAAAGAAGAGTCAATCTATGCATCAACTTCATTGTTGTCTTTCTGTGGCAACCACCACCATGATCAGTCAGCAGCCATCAGCATCAAAGTAGGACCCTCCACTAACAAAAACTTTACCTCTGGTTTGGATGGTTATTGGCATTTTTTGCAATAAGATCTTTTTAAATTAAGGTATATGCATTTTTAAAACATAATGCTATTGCACATTTAATAGACTATAATATAATATAAACATAACTTTTATATGCACTAGAAAAACAAAAAGTTGTGTGACTTAATTTGTTGCAATATTCACTGTGTTGTGGTGGCCTGGTACTGAACCTGCAATATTTCCAAGGTGTGCTTGTAATTTGTTTCTTTTCTGTTCTTCTCATTGTCAGTCTTGTTAGAGGCTTGTCAATCTGATTGATCTTTTTAAAGATCCAGCTTTTGTTTCATTGTTTTATTATTTTACTGTTTTTAATGTTAATGATTTGTGCTCTTTATTATTTCCTTCTTTCAGCTTGATTTAGTTTTATTATGCTTGTCAATTTCTAGCTTTTGTGCTTATATTATTGAGACTTTTACTATTTTGAAAAAGATGGATTTATTGCTATATTTTTCTTATAGCACTACTTTTCCTCTATTCCAAAATTTTTGATATGTCTTAGTTTCATATTTTTTTTTTCCAGTTCTCTGTGTGTGTGCGTGTGTGTGTGTGTGATTAATTTCTCCTGAGATGTCCTTTTTGTTTCATGGATTATTTAGAACTCTCTTGTTAGATTCCAAATCTTTCAGTTTTCTGGTATGTTTCTGTTGTTTTCATTCTGGTCAAAGAATATATTGTGTATTATTTCAATTATTTTAAACTCATCAATTTTTTTTAAGGTATTGATTATGGTCCATCTTGGAATAAGTTGTATAAGCATGTATTTGCTGGTTTTGGCTGGAGTGTTCTTTAAATGTCAATTATGTCCTGTTGGTTGATATTGTTGAATTCTTTGTATTTTTGTTGATTATATATCTAGTTCTTTATATTTTTGTGAGGGTTGTTGATGTCTCCATCTATGTTTATGGCTTTTCTTTCATTTTTTCAGTTATATAAGTTTTGTATCACATTTTGCAGCTTTGTTATTTGGTATATATACCTTTAGTATTGTTTTGTCTTCCTGATGAATTAATTCTTTTATCATTATGTATTATGCCTCTCTGTTGCTGGTAATTTCTTTTCTTCTGAAGTCCACTTTGCTTGATATTAATACAGCCAGTCCTGCTTTCCTGTGTCTACTTGGTAGATCTTTTTCCATCTTTTTATAGTCAACATTCTTGTATCTTGGTATTTTTAGTGAGTTTCAGATGGAGAGCATATATTTGGGTCTGCCTTTAGATTTACTCTGCTAATCTCTGTTAGTTGGTATATTTACACCATTTACATTTATGTAATTAATTAACTGTAAGAGCCTAAATCTCCCACTTTATTTCTTGTTTTTTGTTTGTACTCACTTGTTTCTCCCCTTTCTTTTTCCTTTCCTCTTGGGGGTTATTTGAATATTTTTAGGAATTTCATTTTTATTTATAAATATTTTTAATGATATCTCTTTTTATAGTGGTTAATGGTTACTCTAGGTATTACATTTTGTGTGTGTATGTGTGTGTGTATGTGTATAACATTTTATCAATTCATGTGAAGTGTAGGAAACTTAGCTTCATTTAGGTCTCATTGCCCTCTCAATACAATTGCCTGAAATATTTCCTGTACATACATATAGATTCACATTAGACAGTGAGCTTCTGAGAGTCTGTAATATAATTGCCTGAAATATTTCTTGTACATACATATAGATTCACATTAGACAGTGAGTTTATGAGAGTCTGTAATACAATTGCCTAAAATATTTTCGTACATACATATAGACTCACATTAGACAGTGTTACAATTTTTGCTTCAGCATTCAAACATAAAACCCAAGATGAGAATTTTGTCTTTTGTATTTACTCATATATTTGCCTGCTATTATAATTTTTTCTTCCTGATGTCCCAAGATTTCTTATTTATTTATTTATTTATTTTTGTTTAGTTTATGTTTAGAGAATTTTCATTAACCATTATATTAGGTTAGGTATGCTGGTAACAAATTTTCTTAGTTTTTCTTCATCAAAGAATGTCTTAAGTTTTTTTTTTCATGTCTGAAGAGTATTTTTACTGGATATAGGATGTGGGTTCAGAGTTCTTTTATTTGAGCACTTCAGAAAGTGCTTCCAATGGGATGCCAAGATGGCCAACTAAAAGCAGCTATGGTGTGTGGCTCTCACAAGGAGGAATGAAAGGGACGAGTAAATGTGGCACCTTTAACTGAACCATCCAAGTACTTGCATTGTAACTGATCAGGGAAACAACCCACCACAGAGAATGGAGAGGAGCAGGCAGGGCAACAGCTTACCTGGGAGCAACATGGGTAAAATAGAACCTACCCTGCCCAGGGAAATAGTGAGTGAATATGAGACCCTGGGAAACCACACCCCTCCCATGCCATGAATCTTTGCAAGTCAGGTCAGTAGTTCCTCTTGTGAACCCATTCCACCAGGTCCTTCAGTCTGACACACAGACCTGTGTATAGTCTCAACAGAAAAGCTGTTCAGGCATGCATGGAGACCCAAGAGCTTTATATACTCTGGCTCCAGTATCCCTGACAAAGGTGATTGCAATTCAGGCAGGGCAGGAGTTTGGCCTTCCATACTTACCCCTAGGAAGGGATCTGAATCCAGCGGTCTGAGCAGCATTGGTCTGTGGGCCCTACTTCCATAGCTTCTCACAAGATAAGACCCACTGGCTTGCAATTTCAGCCAGCCCCTAGCAACAGGGTTGCACCTACCTGGGACAAAACAGAGTTCCTGAGGGGAAGGGTAGACTGCCATCTTTGCTGCATGAATGACTCAGCCTTTCTAGCCTATAGACTTAGGTGAGTTCAAACCAATTGGGCATGGAAGGGATCCCCCAGCACAGCACAGCTGCTCTACCAAAATATGGCCAGACTGCTTCTTTAAAAGGGACCCTCGATCCAGTTCTCATCTTGGGCAGGACCTCCCAACTGGGGTCTCCAGCCATCACCATCCATATTCTCTGAGAGGGTTTTGATTTCCTCTTGGGACTGAGTGCCCCAGAGCAGGGACAGGCCACCATCTCTGCTGTTTGCGCACCTCAGGCATTCCAGCCTGTGGGCTTTGGAGAGTCCAAACCGACCAGGGGAGAAGGGATACACCAACATAGCACAGCTTCTCTAACACAACATGGCCGACTACTTCTTTAAGCAGGACCTTGATCTGTTCTTCATCTCTGGGCAGGACCTCCCAGCTGGACCCTCCAACCACCCCCGCTTGTATTCTCTGGTTCAACAGAGTTTTGATTTCTCCCTTGGACTGAGTTCCCAGTGGGGAGGGGTGGGTCGCTATCATTGCCATTCGGACAACTCAGCGTTCTACTCCTGTGGGCTTTGGACAGCCCAAGCCCACCAGGGCAGAAGCAATACCCCAGGGTGGCACAGCTGCTCTACGAAACCGTGGCCAGCCCGCTTCCTTAAGTAGTCCTGGACACATACACCCTACCACAGGTGAACCAGGAAGAAATTGAATCCCTGAACAGACCAATAATGAGCTCTGAAATTGAGGCAGCAATTAATAGCCTACCAACCAAAATAAAAGCCCAGGACCAGACAGCTTCACAGCTGAATTCTACCAAATGTACAAAGAAGAGCTGGTACCAGTCCTTTTGAAAGTATTCCAACAAATTGAGGAGGAGGAACTCCTCCCTAACTCATTCTGTGAGGCCGGCATCATCCTAATACCAAAACTTCACAGAGATACAACAACAAAAGAAAACTTCAGGCCAATATCCTTGATGAACATTGATGCAAAAATCCTCTGCAAAATACTAGCAAACTGAATCCAGCAACACATTGAAAAGCTTATCCACTGCAATTAAATAGTCTTTATCCCTGGGATGCAAGCTTGGTTCATCATCACAAATCAATAAATGTGATTCATCACATAAACAGAACTAAAAACCAAAACCACATGATTATCTCAATCGATTCAGAAAAGATTTTTGATAAAATTCAGCATCCCTTTATTTTAAAAACTCTGAATAAGCTAGGTTTTGAAGGAATATACCTCAAACTAATAAAAGCCATGTAAGACAGACTAACAGCCAACATCATACTGAATGGGTAAAAGCTGGAAGCATTTTCTTTGAGAACCAGCACAAGATAAGGATACCCTCTCTCACCACTCCTGTTCAACATCGTGTTGGAATTTCTGGCCAGAGCAGTCAGGCAAGAGAAAGAAATAAAGGGCATTCAAATAGGAAGAGAGGAATTCAACCTATCCCTGTTTCCAGATGGCATGATTCTATATCTAGAAAACCCCAGTCATCTCTTCCCAAAAGCTTCTTAAGCTGATAAGGAACTTTAGCGAAGTCTCAGGATACAAAATCAATGTGCAAAAATCTCTGGCATTTTTATACATGAACAGCACTCAAGATGAGAGCAAGATCAAAAGTACTCCCCTTTTTAGTTGCCACAAAAAGAATAAGATAACTAGGAATATAACAACAAAGTGAAAGACCTCTACAAGGAGAACTACGAATCACTTCTCAAAGAAATCAGAGATTACACAAACAAATGGAAAAACATTCCATGCTCATGGATAGGAAGAATCAGTATCGGTAAAATGGCCATATGCACAAAGCAATTTATAAATTCAGTGCTGTTCTTGTTAAACTATCATTCACAGAACTAGAGAAAACTATTTAAAAATTCATACTAAACCGAAAAGAGCCCAAATAGCCAAGGCAATCCTAAGCAAAAAGAACAAAGCTGGAGGCATCACCCTACCCATCTACAAACTATACTGTGGGGTTACAGTGAGCAAAACAACATAGTAGTGGTACAAGAATAGACACATAACCAAAGGAACAGAATAGAGAATCCAGAAATAAGACCACACATGTACAATTATCTGATCTTCAGGAAACGTGACAAACACAAGTAAAGGGGAAAGGATTCCCTATTCAATAAATGGTGCTGAGATAACTGGCTAGCCATAGGCTGAAAATTGAAACTGGACCCTTCCTTACACCATATACAAAAATTAAGGTAGATTAAAGACTTAAATGTAAAACCCAAAACTATAAAAACCCTGGAAGACAGTCTAGGCAACACCATTCAAAACATAGGCATGGGCAATGATTTCATGATAAAGACGTCAAAAGCAATTGCAACCAAAGCAAAAATTGACAGGGGATCTAAGTAAATTGAAGAGCTTCTGTGCAGCAAAAGAAACTGTCATCAGAGTGAATAGACAACTTATACAATGGCAGAAAATTTTTGCAAACTATGCATCTGACAAAGGTCTAATTCCAGCATCTATAAGGAACTTAAATAATTTAGAAGAAAAAACAAACCACCCCATTAAAAAGTGTGCAAAGGACATGGATACTTCTCAAAAGAAGACGTACGTGCAGCCAACAAGCATATATGAAAAAGCTCAATGTCACTGATCATAAGAGAAATGCAAATCAAAACCACAATGAGATATCATATCCTACTGGTCAGAATGGCTATTGTTATTAAAAAGCTGAAAAATAACAGATGCTTGTGAGGTTGTAGATAAAAAGAAAGGCTTATACAATGTTGGTGGGAGTGTAAATTAGTTCAGCCATTGTGGAAGATAGTGTGGTGATTCCTCAAAGACCTAAAGTCAGAAATACCATTTGACCCAGCAATTCCATTACTAGGTATACACCCAAAGGAACATACATCGTTTTGTTATAAAGATAGAAGCACACATATGTTTACTGTAGTACTATTGTCAATAGCAAAGATGTGGAGTCAACCCAAGTGTCCATTAGTGATAGACTGGATTAAAAAAATGTGGTACATATACACCACAGAATATAATGCAGCTACAAAAAACAATGAAGATATATCCTTTTCAGGGACATGAATGGAGCTGGAAGTTATTATCCGTAACAAACTAATGCAAGAACAGAAAACAAATACTACATGTTCTAACTTAGAAATGGGAGCTGAATGGTGAGAACACGTGGACACATACAGAGGAAGAACACACACTGGGGCCTACTTGAGGGTTAAGGGTGGGAGGAGGGACAGTATCAGGAAAAATAACTAATGGATACTAGGTTTAATACCTGGGTAATGAAATAATTGTTACAACAAACTGCTATGACACACATTTACCTGTGTAACCTGCAATCCTGCACATGTACCCCTGCACTTGAAAAAGTACTTCCTTCTAGCCTTCCTGGTTTCTGGCTATTGTCATTTGAATTGCCTTTCCCACTCTCCTGCTCTTTTTAAGATATTTCCTTTGTCTTTAGTTTTCAAATATTGGGTCATCATAAATCTTGGTGTGGATTTTATTAACTATACCCTCTTTCAGGTCTCTTAAACTCTTGAATCTGTATGTTTTGTCCTTTGACAAATTTGGGAAGTTTTTAAGTTATTATTTTGAATATGCAGCCTATCCTTTTATTCCTCTTCTTTGATACTCAGATAATAATAACTTTAGTTATTTTGTGATTGTTTCACAATTCTTGGGGACTATTTTTTCAAACTATTTTCTTCTTTTCCAGATTGGATAACTTTCAGTGTTTTATCTCCTAGCTTACTGATTTTTTTCGCATGTATCCTTTATTCTAGTATTGAACACATCTGTTGAGTTTTATATTTCAGTTATTGTGTTTTTGAGGTATAAAATTTCTATTTGGTTTTCCCGTGTATCTCCTACTTCTTGGCTGAGATTCTTTTTCTTTGTCGTTGATACTATTTGTTTCATATGTTTTTAGAATTCCTTTTTCAATAACTTTTATCATGATAAGATTATAGTATTTTTCAGGCAACTCTAGCATCTCTGCTGTCTTGGTCTTGGCACTTGTCAGTTGCCTTTTTTCATTCAGTCTGAGATCTTCCTGGTTGTTTGTATTACAACTTATTTTTAAATAAAACCTGGACATTTTGGATCTTATGATAATATAGGCTTTATTTAAATTATCTGTTGTAGCTGTCTCATTCTGACACTTCCTCTGAGTAGTACCTCTACCTCTTTGCTCCAAGGTTGAGGTGGAAGTCAGGTGTTTAATTGGCCTCCCTGGTAGGTGATGGGGAAGGTTTTCCGTCTTACTGCTGTGTAGGGATGTTAGTTTTGGCTCCCTAGCAGGTTTCCAGTGAACCCCCTTTGGCTAGGATTGGTAGGAGAATCTTTGTGGGGTTGGTTGAAGATGTTTGGAAGACTTCATAAAGAATTTGTGTTTTAATATGCTTTCACCAGAAATATAAAGCAGTAGAGGAGATCATAAATCAATTTGCATCCTTTCTGAAAAATCATAGGCATATACTATATTCATGCATGTGTCAGAAATTACAATATTAACTGGTTCTCTATAATGCCTCATAGTTTTACTGGTTCCTGCCAAAAAGTGGTTAGTAAACTTCTTCTATAAAAGGCTATATGGTGGCCAGGGACACTGGCTAACACCTATAATCCCAGCACTTTGGTAAGCCAAGGCGGGTAGATTGCTTGAGCTCAGATGTTCAAACCAGCCTGAGCAACAGTCAAACCCTGTTTTAACAAAAATACAAAAAAATTTATCTGGGCATGGTAGTGAATGCCTATGGTCCAGCTACTTGGGAGGCTGAGGCAGGAGGATCACTTGAGCTTGGGAGGTGGAGGTTGCAGTGAGCCTAGGTGACACCACTGCACTCTAGCCTGGGCAACAGAACAAGACCCTGTCTCAAAAGAAAAAAAAAAAGACCGTATATTAAATATTTTAGGTTCTATGGGCCAAGATGCAAAATTGAGAATTGTACCTTAGGTATTTACATGATAAAAAAGAAAACAAATTTTCTTAGATTTTTAAATTTATGAAATAAAAATTTTCTAATAGTAATGGAGTGCAATGTTTGTAATTTGTGTTTACTAATTTAAAGAATGAAACATGCTGGAGATGATAACAGTTTAGAGTTTATAGTTAGTAGGGTTAATAGTTTGTGTTCCCTCTCATCAAAATCAGTTGCACATGTTCACCTTTTAATGCTAATCTGTATGGAATATTTTATCCTTGCAAATGTCATTTTCGTGGAAATTGTTACCGGCACATACTAATCTCAATCCATTATCATGATTTAACTTGAGCATATCAATCATTTGAAATGCATTTTTAGAATTCTGTTAGGGTTTCCTGCCTTTGAGCATGTCATTACATTGCAGATTAATCACTTTTAATGAAGACAAGAGATGGAAAGTTGTAGAGTTAAATAGACTTTTATGAGAATTTCCTTTCAGTTTGCATCAGGTCAAAATCCTTTGGCTGGAAATGTAATTTGAGACTAGAAAATTTATCTGCTGCCCATTTGTCAGGAAAGGAGATTTTGCTTCTTTAATTTTTGTCAGAATATGTTAACTTTCGACAGCATAAAATGGCTTGAAAGTACTTAGAATTCAAACAATGTTTGCAGTTGTTAAATGACTATCATAGTATAAGTTTTGTATATTATCATTGTTTTGGCTTATAGTTTTGGGTTGATTACATTAAAAACATTATGAAATCTCCTTTACATCAGTCTCTCTTTTTGAATTTTTAAATATATATTTAAAGGCTTTGCTAACTATTGATTCAAACTGTCTATTTCTTCTTTTGTGAACTTTGGTAGATTGTGTCTTTAAGGCATTGGTTCATTCCATCAAGATTATCAAATTCTTGATCCATGTCTTGTTCATAATATTCCTTTATTATCCTTTTAATGTCTAGGACATCTGTAGTGATGTTTCCTCTTTGTTTCTGATATTAGTGATTTGTGTTTTCAGTGAACTTGGCAAGAGGTGTATTGGTTTTATCAAATAATCACCTTTTGGTTACATTCAGTTTTCTCTTTAGATTTCCTATTTTCAGTTGCATTGATTTCTGCTCAAATTTTTATTATTTCTTTGCTCCTGCTTAATTTGGATTTAATATGCTCTCATATTTCTACTTTGCTAAGGTGGAGGCTTAGATTATTGATTTTAAATCTTTCTTCTTTTCTAATATACGTATTCAATGTTATAAATTTTCCTCTAAGCACCACTTTTACTGCCTCTCTTAAATTTGATAAATTGTGGTATCATTATTTACATAAAAATATTTTTAAATATATTTTGAGATTTATTTTTGATATGTTCTTTAGAAGCGTGTTGTTTAATCTATAGGTATTTGGGGATACTTCTGTTATTCTTCTGTTACTGTTTTCTAGTTTAATTCCATTATGGTCTGAGAGCCAACACTGTATAATTTTGTGGTAAGATGTGAACGTGGTCAATTTTGGTGAATGTTCCATATTAGTTTGAGAAAAAGGTGTATTCTGGTCTTATTGGATGAAATCATCAATAGATGAGAGTATATTAAGTTGGTTATTGGTGCTGTTGAGTTCACCTGTATCCTTATTGATTTTTTCCTTTGGAATTTGTTCATTTATGATAGAGGATTGTTTGTTTCCAACTATAAAAGGGATTTCATCTATTACTTGTTGCACTTCTATCAGTTTTTGCCTCATATATTTTAATTTTCTGTTGTTATGTGTATACATGCTAAAGACTGTTATGTATTCTTGAAAATTTCATTTCTTTATCATAATATATTGCCCCTTTATTCCTGATAACTTTTCTTTCTTTGAAATCTGCTCTGTCTGAAATTAATACAACTACTCTCACTTTCTTTTGATTAGTGTTAGCATGGCATTTCCTTCTCTATGCTTTCATTTTTATCTGTAAGTATTTTTATATTTGAAGGGAATTTTTTGGTAGAAAACATACAGTTGGACCTTATTTTTTTAATCTGCTCTGACAATCTCTGTTTTTTAATTGGTGCATTCAGACCATTGACATTCAACATCATTGCTGATGTAATTGAATTAACATTTACCATATTTTTAAACTTTTTTATTTGTTGCCTTTGATCTTTGTTCTTGTTTTGTCTCTCTTCTACCTTTTGTGTTTCTAATTGAACGACTTATATAATTTGAATTTCTCTTTTGTCATAGCATATCAGTTATGCCTCTGTTTTTTTTTTGTTGTTTTTTTGTTTTAATTTTTACTTTTTTTTTTTTTTTTTGAGATGGAGTCTCGCTCTGCTGCCCAGGCTTGAGTGCAGTGGCGCGATCTTGGCTCAATAAACATCCGCCTCTTGGGTTCAAGTGATTCTCCTGCCTCAGCCTCCCAAGTAGCTGGGACTATAGGTGTGTGCCACAATGCCCAGCTAATTTTTGTATTTTTAGTAGAGATGGGGTTTCACCGTGTTAGCCAGGATGGTCTCGATCTCCTGATCTCATGTTCTGTCCTCCTTGGCCTCCGAAAGTGCTGGGCTTACAGGCATGAGCCACTTCACTCGGCCTGTTTTTATTTTTTAATGGTCATCCTAGAATTTTTAATATACATATCAACTAAACCAAGTCCAATAACACTATATTCACAAGTAATGTGAGAAAATAATCCTAATTCCTCTCTTCCACCCAATGTATACTTACTGAAATTCATTTAACTTTATAAAAGCATGCAGAAGAATATATATATAAGCCTACATAATCTTATACGTTGTTGCTATATTATTTTGAACAAACTATTATGTTAGATAAATTAGGAAAAAGAAAAATTTTTACTTTACCTTCTTTTATTTCTTCTCTAATATACTTTATTTAACAAGATCTTAGTTTCTGACTGATAATCATTTTTCTTCTTTCTGAAAAACTTCTTTTAACATTTCTTGTATGTCAGGGCTACTGACAACAAATTAGACAATGTTTTTTTACTGCCCAAGAAAGTCTTTATTTCACCTTCACATTTTTTTTTTATTTTTAGTTGACATGCAATAATTGTACGTACTTATGGGATACAGATTGATATTTCAATACATTTATACAATGTGTAATTATTGAATGAGGGTATTTAGCATATCCATAATCTCTAACACTTATCATATCTTTTTACTATGAACATTCAAAACCTTCTCTTTTAGTTTTTTGAAAATATACAATAAATTCTAGTCAACCATATTTATACTACAGTGCTATAAAGACTAGAACTTACTCCTGTTATCTAGCTTTAAGTTTGTGTTCATTAGCCAGCCTCTTTCCATCCTTCCCTACCCACGCCTCTTCTAAGCCTCTAGCAACCACAATTCTACTCTCTACTTCTATGACCTCTTTTTTTTTTTTTTAATGGATACTACATATGCATGAGAACAGGCTGTATTTATCGTTCTGACTTATTTCACATAACATAATGTCCTCCAGGCTGATCCATGTTGCTGCCTATGACTGGATTTAATTCTCTCTCTTTTTTTATATCTGAATAGCAATCAATTATGTATATACACCACATCATTCTCTTTATCCATTCATCTGTTTATGGACGTTTACTTTGATTCCATGTCTTGGATGTTGTGAATCATGCTGTAGTAAACATGAGAGTAGAAGTATCTCTTTCACATACTTGATTTCCTTGCTTTTTGATAAATATCCATTAGTGCGATTGCTGGATCAGGTGGTAAAGTTTTACTTTTTTCAAGAACCTCCATATTGTTTTTCATAATGGCTGTACTAATTTACATTCCCACAAACAGTGTGTAAGTTCCCGTTTCTCTTCATCCTCACCAGCATTTGTTGTTTTTGGTCTTTTTGATAATAGCCATTCTGACTGCGGTGAAATGATATCTCATTGCAGTTTTGATATTATGTCTTCCTGATAACTAGGGATGTTGAGCATTCATTCATATATTTGTTGGCTATTTGTGTGTCTTCTTTTGAGACGTCTATTCAGATTCTTTTCCAGTTTTTGATCAGATTTTTTGATGTTGGGTTGTGTGAGTTCCATATATATTCTGGACATTATTCCCTTGTCAGGTAAATAATTTGCAAATATTTTCTTTCATTCAACAGACTATATTTCTTTACTCTGTTGATCTTCCTTTTTTTGCTCGGCAGAAGCTTTTTAGTTTGGTATAGTCCCATCTGTCTGTTTTTGTTTTTGTCGCCTGTGCCTTTGAAATCTTTAAAATCTTTGCCTAGACAGATGTCCTGAAGCATTTCTAATATGTTTTCTTATAGTTGTTTTGTAACTTCAGGTCTCAGGTTTAAATTTTTAATTCATTTTGAGTTGATTTTTGTGGTGAGATATAGGGATCTACTTTGATTCTTCTGCATGTAAATATCCAGTTTTCCAACACCATTTAGGTATTTTATCCTTTTTGGCAGGTATTGATTGCAAATGGGATTGCTTTCCTGATTTTTTTTTTTCAGCTAGTTTGTTGTGCTATAAAAACATCACTGATTTTTGCATGTTGATTTTGTATCCTGTAGCTTGTCTGAATTTGTTTAGCAGTTCTAAGATATTTTATCTTTTTATAGATTCGGGAGGTATATGTGCAGGTTTGTTACGTATATATATATATATATTGCATAGTGGTGGGATTTGGGTTTCTAGTTTACCCATCATCTGACTAGTGAATATTGTACCCAGTAGGTAATTTTTCAACCCCAACTTCCCCTCTTTTGGAATCCCCAGTTTCTGTTATTTTTCTTCCTAGAATTTTTTTGAAGAGTCTTTAGGTTTTTTATATGTAAGATTATGTCATCTGCAATGAGGGACAATTTGCCTTTCTCTTTGCTAATTTAGATACACTTTATTTCCTTTTGTGGCCTAATTATTTTGGTGAGAAATTCCAGTTCTATCTTAAAGAAAAGTGGTAAAAGTATACATTATTTTCTTGTTCTAGTTCTTAAGGAAAGGCTTTTAGCTTTTCTCCATTCAGTGTGATTTTTTTGCTGGGGTTTTTTCATATATGGCCTTTATTGTGCTTAGCTATAATCTTTCTATACTTAATTATTTTAGGAATTTTTATTATGAGGGGAGTTGAATTTTATGAGATGCTTTCTTTGGATTTGAGATGATCATATGATTTGCTTTTCACCTATCATTCTGTTGATGTGATGTAGCACATTTATTTGTTTTTCCTATGTTGAACCATCCTTGCATACCTGAGATAAATTCCACTTGATCATAGTGTATTATTTTTTTGATGTACCATTGGATTCAGATTCCTAGTATTTGTTGAGGATTTTTGCATCTATGCTAATCATGAATATTGACTTCTAGTTTTGTGATTGTTGTTACATCCTTGCTAACACAATAATCAGTAGGGTTTTTTTTGTTTGTTTGTTTCAGTACCTTGCTTAAATCGTCCTTTTCTCTCTTGGCCTATAGTGGTTCTGCTGAGAAATCTGCTGTTAGTCTATAGGGGATTCCCTTACATGTAACTTGATGCCTTTAGCTGTTTTTACAATAGTTTATTTGTCTTTGACTCTTGGCAGTTTAAGCTATAAGTGTCTCATAGGTGACATTTTTGGGTTGAGTATTTTGGGGACATTTGACCTTTCTGGATCTTGATGTCTATTTCTCTCTTAAGATTTGGGAAGTTGTCAGCTATTACATTATTAAATAAGTTTTCTATGCCTTTTCTACACTGATTTCTTTCTATAATTCACAAAATGTGATTATATATTTACTTGATGGTTTCCCATGTCATATAGGTTTATTCATTCTTTTTTAAAAATCTTTTTTTTTCCTTTTGTCTGACTGGGTTATTTAAAAAAAAAACCTGTCTTCAAGTACTAAAATTATCTCCTGCTGATCTTGTCAATTGTTGAAGCTTTCAAATTTTTTAATTTTAAACATTGAATTCTTCTGTTCTAGGATTTCTGTTGAGTTTTTTTTTATGACACTCTATTTGTTGAATTTCTCATTTAGATTTTTTTGATTTATGTATATATATGTATATTTTCTGATTTATGTATATTTTCTATCTGTGTTCTTTTGTATCTACTGAGTTTTTTAAAAGATGATTATTTAACTTTTTTTTCAAGTATTTCATAGATTTTCTTTTGGGGGCTCTGCTATTGGAGAATTATTGTGTTTCTATGGAGGTATTATGTTTCCTTTTTCATGTGTCTTGCATCCCTACATTGATAACTGTGTATATGTTTACAGTTTCTTCTTTCAATTTTCTGGATTAGCTTTTTTAGGTAAACTTTTCTGTAGACATATCAATAGTGTCATTTGGGTTGAGTGTATTGGCTTTGGTTCAGGTGGTTGCATTGGTGTATCTCTATATGATTACTTTGGCTGTAAATAATGTTAGCAGTGTCTGCAATTTCCCAAGGGACTTCAGGTGAGGTTGTTCATGGAGTCAGTGACAAGACTTTGCTGGGGACAGGGATATTTGGTGGGCTTGTCCTTCGGCTCCTGGGGATTGTGCATAGGCACTGGCAGTGTTAGCAGTGAGCTGGTTCTTGGGCCCCTGGGTGGTGATTGAAGGCACATGGTTGCCTTACCACTGGAGTTCATGAGGTCATCATTTGTGGTGGTTCCTGGGTAGGCCAGTCCTCTGGCCCCAGACTCCCTGTTTTGTGCCCCTTTTCATACCTTGTAATTTTTATTGTGTACCAAATATTGTTTATAATAGAGCAGCAGAAATTGACCTAAACGTTATTTTTCTTCAATTCTGTGTTAGAAAGATAAGATCAAGTGCTAATCACCTCAAATCCACTATGAATCTTACTGCATAGAGTTTGGGTGGCAGTTTTAGATACACTTAAAATGCCTATGATAGAATGCCTTTGATTTTAAATGTCCTAATGACAACAACTGTTACTTTGCAGACTCTTCTGTCTGATGACTTTGTATTTATATACTATAAAATTGTTAGAGATTTTATTCTACCTTTCTGGTCCTGCTCCCTTTACTCATTTCCTCTTGCTCCCCACCCACTAAGGGGATGTTTTTGGTTGAGAGCAAATGTCTTGTGGGAAGACCTATTGAAATTTTATCCTCACAGTGGTGGGCTCCATCTATTCTAGTGTAACTTTGACTTCTAATCACCACAACACTACAGGGATTATTATTTGGCCTGTTCTCACGACTCCTGCCTCAAATCCTCTTATGTAGTTTTAGCACTCAGCAAATTTTTCAAGGAGAAAAATTGCAAATGAAAAAAAAGAGATAAACTACAAAAGAGATGAAAAAATTACAAATTAAAAAAAGAGATAAACTACAAAATCTGGCATGACAAACTGGATTACGGATTGTAATTTTGGGCTTCATCAGATTCCAGTTTGTCATACCAGCTTACAAATTATTAAGAGCTGTGCTGGTTTTTCTTTTTCTTAGCAGTGTCCTTCTTTCTTATTTAGTCTGTGTCTAAATGACAAATTCTTCCAGAAATTAAAATAATAAGCAGGATTAGCTAACTTAAGAGATATTAATCTTCGATCATTCTGCAAATTTAGTTTATCTTTTTATTTCCATTGCTTGCCTATATTTTTAAAAATATGATTTTTTAATTTATCTCTTTTTTCCTAGTTGTGTGAGGGCAGTGACTTCCTACTGTGTGCTAGTAAATTAATCTTGTAAAAGTAAGAACAAAATTTAGACCCACACATTTATTGTTTTATATAATGTATTTATATAGGGTTGGTGTGCTTAAATTAGTGGATTGTTACTGAACTGTTGGCTTATTTAGATTATTAACATTTGTTGCTGAATTTACTAGGTCTATAAATAAATCAATATTAATGTTTGGGGAAAAATTATTTAAAAAGCCATTTTTCATTTCAAAATGTGTTCTGGTCAGCAATAGCTTAAATGAAATGTAAAAAAAATTATTTTTTTTTTCTTTTTCTCATTCCTATTTAGTGAGTGATAGTTGCTTCAGGAATCTTGCAGAAGATCGCAGTGGGATAAATCTCAAAGATCTCGTACAAGATCCTTCTTTGTGAGTATTTTGCTTTCAATATTAAGTATAAATTAAAACTTTATTATTAGTGTTCTGTTTTTCACAAGAGTTTGGTCTGAAAACTTATTTGAGGTACAACAATGTTTTCTTTTCTAATAATGTGTTTTACATATATTGAGGTCCGACAGAACAGTTTCTTTTTAGAAATAGAATAGATTTTAGAAGGAATGGTGTTATGGTTAATGATTGATTTTCAAGGAGGAATGCTAATGGCTGATGCTATCTTGCCAATGTGGCATTAAGTTTTAACCAGGGAAGATGATTAGTAGCTGATTTGCTTGAGAAACAGAGATTGAATTTGTTTGCAACAATTTGAAAGTTTTTTGAATATATTATTTATATTAATTATATTAATTATTTGTAATTAAATTAGAAATATAAAATAGTTATTTGTAATAACAATATACATTTCAATATATTAGATATATTTCTGATGTTTTACATATGGCACAGGGATTTTGGAGAGTTTTATAGATTTCAGATTTTTTTTTGCTCATCATTTACATTCTTTTTCAGCATATACTCTACAATAGTATCACTTTCTAGTTTATGTATTTTTTATAATTTTATATTTGCTGGTAAATACATGTACTATCTTCTATATGAACATACCTTCCCAATAATATCACTGTTTATTAGAAAAATAAATAATTAAAATTAGTTAAGCCTGTGAAGTAAAGAAAATTGAGTGCTGCCAGGTGCTTTCTTTAATGATGTGTATAATGCATACCATGAAATATGTCATAATAGGAAATCTGTCTTCCAGATTACATGTAGTCTACCTTCCCACAGGATTCACTAATACATTGTTGAGAATTTTGTGAGGAATAAACACAAGGCTATCTTGAACTTGAAGATGATTGATTCTTTTTTTTTTGATTGATTCTTTAATGATTGACTAGTTATATTAAAAAATATTATCACAAGAGTGCTGAAAATGTATTGAATATTGAAGTTTATATATAGTATAGTGAGTTCAGAATGCATTTCCAAAACAATCTCTCCATTTTTTTCTTTTCTCAATCTTTCTTTTTCTAACTTGAAAGGATTGCAAATATTCTTCCTATTTGATTTTTATCCTTATGAAGATTGACAGTTGTCCTTTGAGTCCTGTGAAAATTTAACCAACAATGTAATTATTCTGTTTGGATGTAAATATACCTAGTGAATAATATTTAATTGCATTAAGAGTTCTACTTTCCTTATGGATATGAGTGGAAACTTTATAATTTCCTCAAAAGACTTTGCTTATTTGAATGAATAAAACAAATTATATTATTTGTAAGATATATGTTAGTAAAATAAGAATGTATATCTGTTTAACACAGCAATGTGATGAAAAATATGCTTATATGAACTTCAATTGTATAAAAGATTTGAAGAATTATACTTGAATAATGGATTATAATAATCAATTGTCATGTTTTGAGGAAATTCATTGCTTCTTCCTAGAATGTAGAATAACATTCATCATTCAGTCTACCACTGAATTCTATATTTAATTTTAGTATTCTAGAACATTCATCTCAGACCACTTCACTGGATGGACAAAATAATTCTCAGAGTACCTATATTAGAACAGCCAGAAATATCTTAATATAGCATCATTCTCTTAACTCACCATTATCCTTTTGGGTTACTCTTGTATATAACAATGTTAACATTGATGGAGAAAGAGTTTGTTTTTGCTCCTGCCTGCTTGGATTTCTAAGGAATTTTTTCTTTATTAAGAACTGTCAAGACATACTACTGATGTTTTGAAATCATATTTTAAAGATATATTTCTCATTAGGTAAAATCTTTTAGAGAAAGAAATGCGCAGTGTGGAAAAAGATATACATATTCATATATTTGTTATAATGGGAAATATTTTATTTTGAGTTCCTTTCTGATTGCAGTATTCATTTAGTATATACATTTTAGGTGAGGATCTTTTTGATCTTTTTGTTTTTTAAAGCTTGGTGTCTCTTCTGTCTCAGACTCTTGACATAAATGTTCATTTCTTTTCATTGATTCAGGTATACTAGATGGTTCTATATAGAGTTGAGTTGTTTACATTGCAACATTGAATAGGAAGTATATCAGAACTACTTTTTTATTTTACAGAAGTCTCCTCCTCAAAAGATCACTGTCATTTGATAACTACTCCAGACTAGTCTGATAGTTATTAAAATTGTATACCTATGTCATTTTAATACATGTTCCAAATAAAAATTATTAGAATAAGATGTGTGTTGAGTGAATGCTTTGTATGTTAATGTGCCTGACAGATTTGAATTATGATTCACCCACTTGAGTTGCTGATACTGAAAGGAGTTGATTGTAAAGAAGAATTAAGAATTTTAGCCCCAATACTGTTAGAAAGGAAGACAGAACAATAGAGCAAGAAAAATTAGGCTAAGGAAAACCCAAGCTTATCTAGGCAATATTGACCCTCAGAGTAGTGTATTCTATGTCTTAATTAGATAAATGAGCAGGTACAGAATTTCTGTGGGTACAGAAATAAAACTGTTAATGAGTTTTATTAAGAATATATAATATAAAAATATTTTAAAAAGATAAAAAGAAAAAAAGGAATATATAATATAAAACAATGTTTAAACCAAGAGTAGTCAGAGCTAGATGAGGGGCTTAACTGCATCAGAAATTGAAAATGTGGAACTTAAACTGACTAATACATACTTTAAATCTGTGTTAAGCTAATGGAACAATGATAGATACTCTGGAATTTACTTAAACTGTATAGAACATATTCCAAGATTTTACTGCCATTGTAGTAAAACTTGTTACTGGGCTTGAATGAACTGAGTGAGCTATTATGTGAACATGACAGAGGGATGCCATGGGAGAAAAAAAATATGAGAAAGTTATGAATCTCTAAGCAAGACTTCCTGGTCTTACTACTAACTTTTCATCTGTTGTAGGAATAGAAGCAGAATGTGACTTGTGGCAAGATTGAGGTTAAGGGAATACCTGACAAGCTCTTTTCTTTGGGCGGTTATAAGAATTCTTGTTTCTATCACAGTCCTGTAGGTGTTGATTATAAGAGCAAGTAGAAAAACTTGACATTAACTTTTTACTGATCAATGTGCCTAAGGGTTTGTTTGAGTTAGTAATTTGCATGCATGCTAAATTTTAAAATAAACAATTAACTGTTTTAGTAGTTCATCTTCTATTTATGGTTATAAATATTTTGAAGTTAATTTCCTCTGCTATATGTATAATTTGTCAATTTGAGTTGTGTTATAAGAACTCTTTTTATAGTTATGGTCTCAGTAGCACATTGAAAAGTGTTAACAAGTGTAACTTGATGTTATCACTATATTAGAAACCTATCTAATGTGCTACATAATTTTCATGCTTACAAGAAGTTATTCTTAGTGTGATATTTTTAAGTGGAGAAGTACATACTATGTAAGTTATTAAATCCTTTGTGTTTCTTTTGGGGAGATGACTACTAAGTGCAAAAGAGGTACTCTGTATAAAGTACATTATTTTGAATTGTATTCAGTTGTATTCTCTGTAGAGGTAATTCTTAAACATACTTTCAAATCTCCATTTACTGTGTGCTGCAGATAAGAGATACAACATATTACCATACTTATGCTTTATATTTTTTGCTTATTTACAAGGTAGCATAATTATTTGAACTCACACTCATTTATAAATATTATTAAAAGTTAGGAATCACAAAAAAGAAAAAAGAAATAAAAAAGAAAGCATAAGAATGACAACTAAGGAAATCTGTTTTTTCTTTTTATGATGCTGCTGCTGATTGTGTACGTGTGGAACATGTCTCATTTAATTTGCAAAGGCTCTTAAAAATTTAGGACTATTTTAGATATGTGCTGCGTAAGATGGCTAGAGGAAGAATTGTTTAATGAATTCTTCATAGAAGAATTGGCCATCTCTGAATGTTGGAAATACCATTCAGAATGCAGGGTATTAGTAATTTTGCTTATAGTCAAATAGGACACATTTTTCATTGTAGGTATGTACCAAATTTTGTTTATCCATTCATCCATCAGTGAACACTTGGGTTACTTCCCCTTTCTGACTGCGGTGAGCAATGATCTTATGAACATGAGTGTACAAATACCTTTTTGGATCCTGATTTCAGTTCCTTTGGATATATACCCAGAAGTGGAATTACCGGATCATAGAGTAATTCTATTTTCATTTTTTTGAAGGACCACCATATTGTTTTCTGTAGCAGCTACAGCATTGTACAGCTTCACTGGCAGTGTATCAGGCTTCCAATTTCTCAACATCTTCACCAACACTTAATTTTTAAAATTGTAGTTATCCTAATGGGCATGAAGTGATATGTTCTTGATGTTTTTAATTGAACTTTACTTGGTTCTTCACATCTTGTCTTTAATAATGACTTCCATGGCCAGGTGTGATGACTCATGCCTGTAACCTCTGCACTTTGGGAGGCCAAGGTGGGTGGATCACCTGAGGTCAGAAGTTCGAGACCAGCCTGGCCAACATAGTGAAAATCCATCTCTACTAAAACTACAAAAAATTAGCCAGGCATGGTGGTAGGCGCCTGCAATCCCAGCTACTTGGGAGGCTGAGGCAGGAGAATCAGTTGAATCCGGGAGGTGGAGGTTGCAGTGAGCCAAGATTGCACCACTGCATTCCAGCCTGGGCAACGTGAATGAAACTCTCGTCTTAACAAGGAAAAAAAAAAATAGACTTTCATGCAAGTAATCAAGAGAGTAAAGAAAAAAGGGTGTTTTTTATATATTTGACTATTATGATAATGTATGTTGTGTAGTAAACTGTATAAAACTGTGTTACTTATAGTAACTGTTTACATAAACTAGAAATTATCTTCACTGTGATTACAAAGGCTATAAAGCACAAATAAGTCTGTTGTAATTTTGTAACTGTAGAATTTTAATTAATTCATCTTTCCTATTTGTATTGTTTGACTTGCATTACTACTGCTCTTGTTATTACTCATTGTAAAGGATTGCTTTTTGGAAAAAGATATTATTTTTTTAATTGAAAGTGATCAGCTTGGAAATTATGTAGCTCACTGGTTAAAAAATCACCACCAACTTCTAGTTGAAATGTTATTTTGTTACTATAGATCATTTATACTTAATTATGGCATTTTATGTTTAAAAACAAAGATAAAATTGGACAAAGTTGTTTTATCTAATTGTAAATTTTTTAGACATGAAAATTTTATTCACCTTTATGTACTTCTTTACTTATTTTATTACTTAGAGTATAATCTTTAATCTTTTGTTGGTTCTGAAACCCAGCCTCATCTCTCTGAGTACACTTGTCTTCACACTACAGTCTTATTAAATGATATTTTGGTCCCTTGGATTATGCCATTAAATATGAAGAAAAGTCAGGATTGCTGTCTGGAAAGCAGTCATCTCTAAATATATCCTATATTTATCTTCTGGTGTTAAGACAGGTTGCTATGGTGAATTGAATTTCTTTAAAATGCCAGACAGCAGAGGATAAACAATGGTTTCTGAAGTGGTTATTTTCTGTAGTATTGTACATTTTCATATTGCATTCTCAGATAGATGAATTTAGTTATTGCTCTTTATGGACTATTTATAAAGTTTCAATATTAAGGTATCTGAGAGTTTTAACATTTATTAAACAAAAGAGAAGAGTTTTTATATTGTTATTCTTTGTTTCCCTGAAGATAAATTTCATTTGGTGTAAAAATGCATTTTTTAGTGGCAGCATTTTAAACATTGATTTTTCATTTTGCTCTGCTACCAATAGTTCTTCTAAATCTAAGACAGCTACCAAAGCTGTCTTGTTTGTAATAATACCTCTAACTGTAAGTTTTTATCACATTTAATCAGCTTTTTTTGGGTGCTGGCTAGGTTATATATTTATTGGTCTATAAGGTGTATATTGGGACAATACAGTTTAGGCTGGTGCTATAGTGTTATGGTACTGTTCTATGTCAGGACTGTAAATCCAAAGATATACTTTGCTTTTAAGAAGATATTTCGTCATTTTTCTCTATTCCTGGGGATATATGTTTAACTTTTAATGAGTTTGTTCATTTTCTAATTTATTTAACTAAAAGCAGTAGTAGATTCTTAAGTTCTTTAGCAATCAGGTTTAACAGACATAGTTCCTATAATCAATACATTTATGATTAAAGACGGATAATATCCACATTTTCTACTTAAAGTATATAGATAACCAATCTAGTATTTTAAAATTTTTAATGAAATAATGTATCATTTTAGTTGATTCTTTAATTTTCAGGGTACAGAAACCTAATTCAAACTAGCTTAAAAAGCAAAACAGGACTGATTGGCTTATGAAATTTAGGAATCCTCATGGAATCATGAAGAACACTTCAGATTTAGATCAGTTGTGGGAACTTCAAGGAATAGAATTAAGGGTTTTGTACAAGTGTGCCTGATTCTCTCAACCTATACTATCATTTATTTTTATCTTTTTGGACTTAGTCTCATTTATGGTAGTCAGGCTTTCTTCATGAAACCAGGAAGATGGCTGCTAACTTGCCTTCACATAAAGGGCCCTTTAAAATTATTACAGATAATACTACCAACATCTGTCTCAGATACTATGTGAAGGCAAGAGTGGTAACAATTCTTGTCAATGTGTAACAATAATGATAAAATGATTATTATGTGGTAATAATAATAATACAATTATTTTATTAATATTAACAACAATAATAAAATTATTACTTGTCAATGTGTCGGAAACCGAATCCCCAGTGCAACAGTGTTAACAGAGATGGGAACTTTAAGAGTGATTGGATCATGACAATTCTGCCCTTATGAATGGATTAATGCCATTATCACTAAGACACTGCCCTTTGGCTAGTACTATCCACAGTTCCTATCAACTTTGCTGCATAATGTTGCCTAAACATGGGAATGCATACCATCACCTTTGGACATTCTATTGGTTAGAAGCAAGTCACACATTTTATCCAAACTCGGGGCTGGAATTACACACAGGTGTGAACAACAGGAGGCGGAGTCATTGGGGTCACCTTAAGATCTTTCTGCCACGCTACTTTTGAAATTTTCTTTTCTATATGTGAGTCATTCTAATTAATTTAATTCTTTTCAATTTAAAGTTTATACCTATGTAACAGTCCTGCAAGATCTACACATGTACCCCAGAACTTAAAGTAAAATCTAAAAAAATTCAAAAATTAAAAAAACAAACAACCCTCCCCCCCCATAAGACGAAAGCTCTACTAAGTTGTGATTTATCCAGAGTTATAAAACTACGTAATAACGGGCCACCTGACAACCAGGCATTGTGCTCTTTCCACCATAGTCTTAGTTTTGACTTCGTTGTTACCACATTGGTTTTAATTAAATTTATTGAAAATATGCTGAATAATCTGAGCACTAGACTCCTAGGCATTAGCATTAAAATGTTTGAAGACTTTTTTTTGTATGACCAATAAGTGTATGATTTTTTATTGTTTAATTGTTCGCTCGTGGTATACTTGAAAAAATATTTTCTATTTCTGTACATAGGAGTAGAAGTAAACCTTTTGGTTTCCTTTAGTTTTGGTTCTTGTTGATAATCTGAAGAATAAGACTAAAGAGACTGTGAGACTGAAAGTGAGATTTAATAGCTGCAAATGAAAAACCTCAATGGAATAATGGTAGTTGAGCTCTGGATTTGAATTCCTGTATGGAATTTTCACTGGAAGATTATTGGCTGAGGGTTGGGAAGAAATCAAGCAGGCAGACTAAGAAGTTTGCTAATGAAAAGTCTGCATAAGTATGCTTCCCTAATAAGCTTCCAAAAATGTATAGTAGGTTATACCACCTAGGTTTGCATAAGTATACTGTATGATGTTTGCACAATGAGAAAAATTGCCTAAGGATGTATTTCTCAGAATGTATCACTGTTAAGCAACATATAAATGTATTTGCCTTTTAAGAAACAAGATAATTTAGGCCTGCACTACTCAAATATATATATCTATATCTAGTAAAGAAGAGGTCTCACTTTTTTGCCCAGGCTGGTCTTGAACTCCCGGTCTCAAATGATCCTCCCACCTCAGCCTCTCAAAGTGTTGGGATTACAGGCATGAGACACAGCATGCCTGGCTATAATACTTTAACCCTACCAAAATTATGCTCTGAAGGCTATTCTCTATGTGAGCTGTTCAGAAAATACATTGAAAATGCTTTTGGTGTCCTGCTTGATTTAATTGGGAAAGAAATAAATCCTGTCTTGGCTCTATCTGTTTTGGGTATTCTGACCAGCAAGTGTTAATAGATTTTAAAAACCATAGAGATGAATGAGGCTATCATTTCCTTTTACTTTTGGAGTTAGGGCTCTCATTATTTCATATGCACTTACAAAGATATTATATGTAAGCTGGCGAAGGGAATCAATGTTGATCAAATTTAAATGCAGCCATTAGGTTCCCAGAGAATACCTTTTTGTTTTGAGAACCAACAAAGTGCTAAATAGTAGAACAAAATTGCCTGAAGAATAGGGAAAAGGCAAGTTTTGCCGATATGTATTCCCTATACATAGAGTCTGTTACTCCCTTACTCTCTCCATTACCCATTCTTTCATTTAGTCATTAAATCATTTGTTCATACATTCATTCCTCCATCTAGTTAAGGAATATTTTTGATGTTCTTAAACACTATGGTAAGTGGTAGTGATAGAACAAAAAACATGAACACAGTTTCTGTCCTTATGGTGGTTATAATCTATTGAGAAATATAGACAGTACCTAGACAATTATAGTATTCTGTGAAAAGCTCTGATGTGTGCTTAGAAAACACATACGAGGAGCACATGGGAGATCCTCGGGAAAAACCCTAGCTCAATCAGCTCAACCAGCCATTTCTGAATGGATTGCCTTAAATTTACAAATCAGGCTGCCCTCTAAACTTAATTCACATTTAATTTCTCTCAGACAGAAAAAAAAAATCAGTAATTACCATTTAGTATACTGTCTAGGTAACAACAGTGGCTGCTGCCCAATAATCTAATATGGAAATTTTCCAGTTGAATAGAGGTAATTTACTTCTTTATAATCTCACAAAGAGCAGTATTTTTAAAATTTTAAACTCTATTGCTCTTAGGCTACAAATCTGTGTAGCATGTTGCTATACTGAATATGGTAGTTGTAACACAATGGTAAGTATTTGTGTATCTAAATATAGAAAAGATACTGTATAAAAATAAAAAATGGTACACCTTTATAGGGCACTTATTATGAATGGAGGTTATAGGACAGGAAGTTGCTCTGGGCGAGCAGTGAGTGACTGGTCAGTGAATGTGAAGGTTCAGGACATTACCGTATACTACTGTAGGCATTAAACACTGTACACTTAGCTTACACTAGATTTATAAAAAATAAAGTAATATGCTACAGTGTTAGGATAGCTGTGGTGTCACTAGGTGATAGAAATTTTTTTTAGCTCCATTATAATCTTATGAGACCACTCTTAAATGTGTGGCCCATGGTTGTCCAAAACTTTATGTGGTACATGATTGTAATTTTTAAACAGGTTTTGAATATGGTGTTTTTCTTTTCTTTCTCTAAAGGTTTATCTTTCCCTTTTTTATGGATTAGCTTGAGGAAATATATTGCAGAGTGTGGTATGAGCTGACCTTTGTATTATGGTGAGAGTTTCACTTAGTCATCTGGTATGGAGTGCAAATTTTTACAGTCCAATTAGACTGGAAAACATGATTAACATTTTTTGGGCACAAATGGATGAAATACTATTTTAAAATATCTAATTTAAATTTTTTCTCTTCTGTCACTAAGTCATGAATTTAGGAGCACTTTAAAAAGTCAGGGAATATTTATTGAGTACTTATTATGTGTCACTTATTATGGTAGGGCCTGTAAAATAGTGGTGAATAATGTAGGCATTGTCCCTGCTGTAATTTTAGGGCGAGGTGAGTAAAATGGAATACAGAATACTATTCTTGCTTCCTGGATAGCTCTGTGAAGAACAATAGCTTGGAAAAGTGGTCGTTATAATAATCCAACGATCAGTTGTACGTTCTGGTAAAGTATATTAATCTAAAAATGGTTAAATTTTTTTTTTTTTTTTTTTTTTTTGAGACAGAGTCTCACCCTGTTGCTCAGGCTGGAGTGCAGTGGCACAATCTTGCCTCACTGCTGCCTCCACTTCCCGGGCAATTCTCTACCTCAGCCTCCCGAGTAGCTGGGATTACAGGCGCTTGCCACCATGCCCGTCTAATTTTTGTATTTTTAGTACAGAAGGGATTTCACGATCTTGCCCAGACTGGTCTTGAACTCTTAACCTTGTGATCCACCTGCCTCTGCCTCCCAAAGTTCTGGGATTACAGGCATGAACCACCACACCTGGCCTAAATAATTTTTATATACATTATTTATAACTTAAATTTAGTTATTTCCCTGATTTATACAGATCAATAACTCAGTCAAGATAATGGGATTCAAGAAAGCTTCCCCAAATAGGCTGTAATTCATCACTTCTCTTAAAATGTGATAGCAAGAGCTGAACATAGTGTTTTAAGTATGATCTGGCTGTCACTGAGTGGATGGAGACTTTTACTGAAATTATGTTTGTTGTACTGCTTCTCATTATTTGTGAATTGCCTTTTTTTCTTTTGGTGTGTGGCAAGCCTGGTCAGCTACACTACCTTTCTTTCCATTTAAAGTTTATCCGTAGGTGGTGTTTAGTGTATTCAGAATTGTGCAACCATCACCACTATAAATTTTAAAATATTTTCATCTCTCTAAAAAGAAACTCTAAATAGCAGTCACTTCCCATTTTTCCCCAACCTCCTTCCAATAGGCAACCATTAATTTACTTTCTGTTTCTATATATTCACTTATTTTGGACATTTTACATAAAATCATAGAAACTTGGTACTTGAGGATCGGCTTCTTTCACTAGCATAGTAATTTCAAGAGCCATCCATGTTGTAGCACACAGGAGTGCTTCATTTATTTTTATTGCTGTATAGTATTCCATTGTATGTATATAATATATTTTGTTTATCAGTTGAGGGAAATTTTTAAAAAACTTTTTGGCTATTATGACTAATGATGCTATGAACGTTTGTGTCCATATTTTTATGCAGAAATATGTTTTCTTGTCCTGTGTGTATATACCTATATTAGGAAAAACTCTCTTCAGACCATGTTTTCCCTCTGCTCTCACACCACCCTAACCATCATCAATACAGAAGACTTCTGTAGCCAAATGTGTGGTGGAATTTTCCCCCACATACCAAGCAGTAGACACCCACTGGGTATCCTCTAATTCAATTTTGACATTTTTTATTTGGAGATAGTGTCAGATCCTACAGATTGGGGGCTCAGTCCCCAAGACTGCCTTCAGACACCATTCACAAGTCTGAGCCTCTGGACTTCTGACTGACTGGTTTCAAGTTGGATTTCCCACAAACCCCTCTTTGAGTTTGATTAATTTTCAGGAGCAGTTCACTAAATACTTATATTTACCAGTTTGTTATAAAGAATATTAGACATCAGGCAAGGTATGGCAAAAGGGTATGGAGCTTTCGTAGCCTTCCCGGGTGCCACTCCCCAAGAACCTTCAACTGTTCAGCTATCTGAAAGGATGCTCCTTGAACCCAGTCCTCTTAGGTTTTTATGGAAGCTTCATGATGCCAGCATTCCTTCCCTCAATAGGGTAGGACCCACAGTCAGAAAGATTGGGGAAGGTTAGTGTCCTGCATTAGGCAGGTGAAAGGAAGCTGGGAGAGATACTGTGTTTCCTGTGGCCTAACACACTCAACGTTATAACAAAAGACAGTAACTAGGGCTATGGGAGTTATGAACCAGGAACCATAGACAATAACCAATATACATCATATACAATTTCTGTTAGTGGAATTGCTTGGTTATATGGTAACTTCATGTTTAACATATTGAGAAAGTGCTAATGTTTTCCAAAGAAGCTGCTCTTTTTTTTCCTAGTGTTTTCCCCCCTATATAAAATATACATACCTAAGTTTTACCATCTTAGCCATTTTGAAGTGTACAGTTCAGTGGTATCAGGTACATTCATATTGTTATGCAACCATCATCACCTCCTATTTCCAGAATTTTGTCATCTTTGCAAACGGAAACTCTGTGCATTAAACACCATCTCCCACCCCAATCCCCTGGCAACCACCATTCTGCTTTCTGTCTCTATGAATTTGACTATTGTAGGAACCTCATATAAGTGAAATCATACAGTATTTCTTCTTTCTTGATTGACTTATTTCATTTAATAGCTTCAAAGATTCAGCATTCATCTGTGTTATCACGTGTCAACATTTTTTTTCCTTTTAAAGGCTGAATAAGATTCCATTGTGTAGATGTACCACATTTTTGTTTATCCATTCATCCATTAATGGACACCTGAGTTGGTTTCACCTTTTGGCTATAGTTTTTAATGTTGCTGTGAACGTGGGTATACAACTGTTTGTTAGATTTTCTGCTTTTTGTTTTGATTATATACCGAGAAGTAGCATTGCTGGATCATATGGTAATTCTATTCTTATTTATTTATTTATTTTGAAACAGAGTCTTACTCTGTTGCCCAGGCTGGAGTGCAATGGCATGGTCTTGGCTCTCTGCAACCTCTGTCTCCCAGGTTCAAGTGATTCTCATGCCTCAGTAACCTGAGTGGCTAGGATTACAGGTGTATGCCACCATTCTCAGCTAATTTTTATATTTTTAGTAGCGATGGGATCTTGCCATGTTGGTTAAGCTGGTTCCAAACTCCTGACCTCAAGTGATTTCCTTGCCTCGGCCTCTCAAAGTTCTGGGATTATAGGCATGAGCCACCACGCCAAACCCCATCTTTATTGTTAAAGAAATTATCATGCCATTTTCTACAGTAGCTATACCATTTTACACTTGCACCAGGAATATATGAGGGTTTCAGTTTCTCCTCATGCTCACCAAAACCTGTTATTTTCCTTCCTCCCTCACCCTCCCTCCCTCCCTCCTTTCCTTCCTTCCTTCTTCCTTTCTTTCTTCTGCCATCCAAATTGGGGCGAAGTGGTATGTCTTTACTCTTTTGATTTACATTTCCCTAGTGACTAATTGCCCCTCTCTCTGATCAGAATGTCTGCTTTAGAGCTGGTGGCAAGTACAGTTGCTCACTTTTTTTTTTTTTTTGGAAGTGACATCCTTGCTTTATGATGTCGAGCATCTTGTCGTGTGCTTGCTGACCACTAAAGTATATCTTCTTTGGACTTCATTCAAGTCTTTGGCCTATTTTTTTTTTTTTTTTTTTTTTTGAGAAAGAGTCTTGCTCTTTTGCCAGGCTGGAGTGCAGTGGTGCAATCTCGGCTTACTGCGACCTCTGCCTCCTGGGTTCAAGCGATTCTTCCGCCTCCGTCTCCTGAGTAGCTGGGACCACAGGCGCGATCCACCACACCTGGCTAATTTTTGTATTTTTAGTAGAGACAGGGTTTCACCATGTTGGCCAGGATGGTCTTGATCTCTTGACCTCGTGATCTGCCCACCTCCGCCTCCCAAAGTGCTGGGATTACAGGCGTGAGCCACCACACCCGACCAAGTCTTTTGCCTATTTTTATTCAGGTTGTTTGTGTTTTGTTTTTGAGTTATAGGAATTCCTGATATATATTGTGCATATCAACCCCTTACGAGATATATGATTTGTAAATATTTACTTTCATTCTGTGAGTTACCTTTTACCCTGTTGATAGTGTCCTTTGATGCACCAAATATTTTTAATTTAGATGCAGTCCAATTTGTTATTTTTTTCTTTTGTTGCTTGTGATTTTAGTGTGATATCCAAGAACTCATTGCCACATCCAATTCCGTGAAGCTTTTCACCTAGATTTTCTTCTAAGAGTTTTATAGTTTTAGCTCTTATGTTTGGGTTTTTTACCCATTTTGAGTTTTTTGTATAAGTTGTAAGGAAGGGATCCAGATCATTCTTTTGCATGCTAATATCCAGTTTTCCCAGTAGTGTAACATTTTAATTCCTTTGGCATTTTTTCTTTATATTTTTGATTGTTTTCTTATTGCTTGCATTAGGGGTTACAAAAATATCTTAGTTACCAGAATCTATTTCATATTTATTTTAATTTCAGTGAGATACAGAAATATAACTCCTATTTAGTGCTATTCCTTTGCCTCTCTTTTTGCACAATTATTATTATACATATTACTTCTATGTTTGTTGCAAATCCAACATTATATACATTGTTATAATTATAGGTTATATGATTTTCTTTTCAAGAAGCTAAAAGAAAAAAGTATGTGTATACATCAGTATATGTGTATGTATATGCTTATTTATACATACTGTATGTAAATATGTATTACATGTAAATATACAACATATACACACACATTTTTATTAACCAAAAATGGCAAATAAGATTTAATACAGTAAGTAATACTTTATATATTTTAGTGTGTATATACATTTTGCTTTCTTCATTTATTCCTATGGATTCTAGTTACCATCTATTGTCATTTCCTAATTCAGTACGGCTTTCTCCTTCCCACCTTCTTTGTGCTGTTTTAAATACATTTCATTTTTATGTGTTATAGGCCCAACAATGTTATACGCACACCCCCCCACACATGAGTACATTTTCTTTTTAAATCAGTTAAGAAAAGAGAGAAACAGAAAGCTGCAATTATACTATCTTTAATAATTACTCAAATAATTACCTTTGTTCTTCATTGTATATATTTGAATTCAAATTACTGTCTGATGTTGCTTCCTCTCAGCCTTGAAAACTTCAGTATATCTTGTAAGGTGTACCTGCTAGCAGCAAACTCTGACTTATTTGTCTGTGAATATCTTTGCTTTCATGTTTGAAATACTGTTTTGCTGGATGTAAGATTCTTGTTTGACAGGCTTTTTTTTCTTTCTGCATTTTGACTATGTCATGCCTTTGTAGCCTCCATTGTTTCTGATGAAGAATCAGATGTTAATCTTCTTAGAGTTTCATTGTATGTGATAAGTTATTTTTCTTTTCTTGCTTTTCAGATTTTTTCGTTGTCTTTGTCTTTCAGCATTTTTACTGTGATGTGTCTGTGTGGATCTCTTTATGTTTATTTAATTGGAGTTGGTTGAGATTTTGGATATGCAGGCCAATTTTTTTAAATCACATTTTAGAAAGTTTTAGCTTGTTTTTTAGGTACTTTTTACTGCTCCTTTCAGCCTTTCTTTCTGATGTTTCTATAATGCATATGTTGGTGCACTTAATGGTGTCTCACATTGCTCTGAAGCACAGTCCTTTTTTTTTTTTCCATTCTCTTTCCCTTTGTCCTTTGGTTTATATAATGTCCATCATTCTATCTTCAAATTCTCTGATTCGTTCTTCCGCCAATTCAATTTACTGTTGCATTCTTCTAGTTGATTTTTTGTTTCAGGTTTATGTTTTCTATCTCCAAAATTTTTATTTGGTTTCTGAATTATAATTTATATTTTTATTGTTATTCTCTATTTCATGAGAAATTATCATCATACTTTCCTTAACATCTTTAAATATGGTTTCAGTTCTCTGAACATATTTATAAATATTTGAAATCTGTCTGCTACATCTGACTTATGGGACTTTTCATAGACAATTTCTGTTGCTTGTTCTTTTTCTTGTTTATGGTTCTCACACTTTTCTGTTTCTTTGCATGTCTCATAATTTTTTTGTTGAAACTGGACTGTAACAATTGTTATAATTTTAACAATTTTGGATACAGATTCTCTCCCCTGCCCTGTGTTGGTGGTGGTGGAGTGGTTATTGTTTTTTTTAATATTTCTTAGTGACTTGGCTGTGCTATTTCAGTGAATGTATTTCCCCAGAAATGTGTGGCCTCTAGTGTTCCTTAGAGGGTATATGCACAGTCATCCTGGGATAATAGTGATTTTTATCAAGCTTACTTTGATTGTCTCTTTCCTTAAAACTGTTAACTATATACCTGGTCATCCTTTATTGGGATTGCACTCAATAGTTGTTGGTTGTTGCCTGATTGCTCTATTTTTACCAACAATGCCAAAGGATGTAAATTGGTCCATAGTTTGAGACAATTAAATTTAAGTCTATTTGCAGAAATTGTTTTTTATATTGATCTGTGAGTCTTCTTTTGACTTAACGAGGTCTATTCTTAACTATCTTTTTCCCTGATTGTTTCTGTCAAATTTCTAGGTCACCTAAGGTTCAGTATGTTACCATTCTGGAGCTACTAGCCCCCTCTTAATTGTGTACTATTAGAATCTTCATTGTTTAGTACAACAGTATTAGGCTTCAACTCCCACATGCTTTCTTCCAGATCAAGTCAGTCTTGTTAGGGAGAACTACTGAGTTCTTTTTTTCTCATGGCTTGCCCCTCTCTCTGATCAGAATGTCTGCTTTAGAACTGGTGGCAAGTACAGTTGCTCAGTTTTTTTTTTTTTATTTTTTGGAAATGACATCCTTGCCTTATGAACAGGGCACTGGAAGAAAGTGGTAGTCCCTTGTATTCTCAGCTTACTTCTCCTCACTTTGAACCTGCACCCTGTGATTGAGTAGGGATGAGGGGAATAGAGACCTGATATTTGGGTCTGTTCCACATTGGGTAGAGACTTTTTTCTATGAATGGAGTATGAATGATAGAAGGGAACCCACATCTCATCTATTTTCCTTCCTGGAACAGTACTTCTCTAGGGAGCTGAGGAAAATAGAAATGACGGTGGCCTGTCCCTTCCAGGGCTATATTATAGCCCTAGACTGGGATATATGGGGGACAAGAGAGCCTCATATTCTTAGCTGTATCCACAGGAGTAGAACTTTCATCTCTCAGTTTGAGGCAGAAGGCAATTTGGAGGAGTTGATTTTGGCTCAAGTGTCACAAACTGTCACTGTTCTTGCGGAGATTTAGGTTTTCTTCAATAAATGCTTCTCCAGTTTTGTTTTTTTTTTTTTGCTAAGTATAATTGTCAATGAATTTAAATGGTTGTTCTTTTCTTAAGTAAGTTGTGCCACTTATGGTTAGAGAAAGAATTTGTGGAGCTTCTCATGGCACATTCCTGGTCAGTCTCTCCCTCTCCTTTTCCCTTTCCCTTCCTCCATCCCTCTTCTTCTCTCTCACTTCCTCCTCCTCTTCTGCTCTTTCTCTCCATCTCACTTCTTCTTTTTTTCCCCTTCTCTCTTAGGAATTTTGACTTCATCCTAAAACCTCCCAGTTCTTTCACATAGTTGCTGATAGTTAATACAAGTCTTTGCCGTTGTTACCTGTTCAGTTTGTTTTGGTACCTATAGGCCGAATCTTGAGTTTTTGTTTGTTTGTTTTTTAATGTTATTGTGTAGGAACTAGCCCCAACAGGCTGGACCCTGTCTTTTGGGATTCTGCTTCTGCCATGCACTATGTTAGCTAAATTTGCTAGTGTAGTCAGCAAGTCAGCAATTGCTTCCTCTAAGTCATTAATAAAAAATGTTGAACAGGACAAGGAGAAAGCATTGTATATCTTCCAGATTATCCATCCTTCCAACAGCTCTGAACAAGTCACACCTTAATTTCAAAGGGATATTTGAGATATTTATTGTCTCGCTATCTTTTTCTCGTGCCTTCATCTTCTAGACCTTTATCTCCCAATCAAGAGCTTTCTTTCCAGGTGAGATTACACCTATCTCCATCATTTTCCTTTACCTTCTTGTTCTACCTAACCTGTATTTCCTGCCAAAAGGTCTTCTTCCCTCCTTTATTCCTTCTCTCAGTCTTTAAACCTTGTACTTTTAACAATTTTTATACTTTTCTTCATATTAATTTACCTTTGTATGTTTTTCAGTCCTTAGACAGCAAATTCTTTGAGAACAACTCATCATCTTTCCATTCCCTATTGTACAGAATTTAATTGAAATGAATTCTTGGGAAATAGTCTTAATGAATTTGTGTAAGAGAATCTGAATCAGTATTAAATGATTCATCCATTTGTTCTGTCAAAGGATATTTATTGAATATCTACTATTTGCCAAATGTTATGCCAGGCATTGAAAATAAAGCAAAGATCATTATGTGAGTTTTTCTTACTCAGATTTCTGAAGTTACAAGGTTGTATAGATAAGCAAGTCATCCTAACAAGCTTTATTGCTACACTGACAATTTATAAAAGGATTTCCAAAACACTTCTCTCCAGTTAATTTACTGCCTAGCATCAATTTATTTAACTGTTGTTGATGATTTTCAAATGTTTACTCCACCCCATTATACACTGAAAAGCACTTGCAAAGTGAAATTGTAAGTCTTGCAATAGAAACAGGATTTCATGAATATGTGAGTGTTACAGACCAATTTCAGTCACATACAAAGTCTTTGACAAATGGGGATCTAGCTACATTCTACTATTTGCAACTAACAAAGAAAAATATCATAAGTTTTTCTTAGGGGCCTCAAAACATAATTATCTGTATATGAATCAGTTAGATAGGCATTTTTACAGAAATACCAGCAACTTTGAATATACTTTGCAAAAGAAACAAAACCCCCAACACTTTTTTCTGTCCTATTCTGTCATGCTATTTAAACTTTTTTTTAAATTATACAAAAACTTTTCAAGCTTATTTAACGTTGTTGTAAGAATTAATTCATATTTAGAATTATAACCTGAAAATGTTTTAAAGGTAAAATACTTAATTTTCAGTTTCATGCTTAAGCTGAAGTGTGAATTAAACTATATATTTGCTTCAAATAGGTATATAAGCTATATACTTACAGAAAACCCTTTTACGTGAACCCTGCCTTCCCTAAGCAGAAGCTGTAGTTACTTACCTTCCAAGCTTCTCGACTCTTGCTCTGCTGTTTAATTTAGGCTTTTCCAATAAGTTGCACCCATGTAAGTAAGGCTTCAGTTTGAAAGACAGCAATAAATAAAGCCATTAGAGCTGCCTCTACCTAGAAAAATAGTTCATCAAAAATAATGTCACATCCATGGAGGGATTGCAGAGATTAGTGCCACCATCAAGGACTTGAAAGACGCAGGGATGGTGATTTTCATCACATCCCCATTCAACTCTCCCATTTAGCCTGTTCAGAAGACGATGGATCTTGGAGAATGACTGTAGATTATTGTCAGCCTAACCAAGTGGTGACTCCAATTGCAGCTGCTGTACCAGATGTGGTTTTATTGCTTGAGCAAACTAACACATCTCCTGATACCTGGTATGCAGCCATTGACTTGGCAAATGACTTTTTCTCCATTCCTGTCCATAAGGCCCACCAGAAGCAATTTGCCTTCAGCTGGCAAAGCAATATACTTTTATTGTCCTATCTCAGGGGTATATCAACTCTCTGGCTTTGTGTCATAATCTTATTTGGAGAAACCTTAATGGCTTTTCACTTCTGCAAGATATCACACTGGTCTGTTACATTGATGACATTATTCTGATTGGATCCAGTGAGCCAGAAGTAGCAAACACATTGGACTTACAAGTAAGACACTTGCATATCAGAGGATGGGAAATAAATCTGACTAAAATTCAGAGACCTTCTACCTCAGTAAAATTTCTAGGGGTCCAGTGGTATGGGGCCTGTTGAGCTATTCCTTCTAAGGGGAAGGATAAATTGCCGCACTTGGCCCCTCCTACAACCAAGAAAGAGGCACAATACCTAGTGGGCCTGTTTGGATTTTGAAGGCAACACATTCCTCATTTGGGTGTTACTCTGGCCCATTTATCAAGTGACCCAAAAGATTGCCTGTTTTGATTGAGATCCAGAAGAAGACAAGACTGTGCAAGTTGATCTGCCACTTGATCCATATGACCCAGCAGATCCAATGGGGCTTGAGGTGTCAGTGGTAGATAGGGATGCTCTTTGGAGCCTTTGGGAGGTCCCCATAGGTGAATCACAGTGGAGACCTCTAGGATTTTAGAACAAGGCCCTGCTTGCTTCTGCTGATAACTACTCTCCTTTTGAGAGACTGCTCTTGGCCTGTAACTGGGCTTTGGTGGAACTGAACGTTTGACTGTGGGTCAAGTCACCATGCAACCTGAACTGCCTATCATGAACTGGGTGCTTTCTGACCCATCTAATCATAAAGTGGGTCATGGACAGTAGCATGCCATCATCAAATGGAAGTGGTATATATGTGACTGGGCTTGAGCAGGTCCTGAAGGCACAAATAAGTTAAATGAGGAAGTGTCTCTAATGCCCGTAGTCTCCACTCCTGCCACCCTTCCTTCTCTCCCCCAGCCTGCACTGATGACCTTATGAGGAGTTCCCTATGATCAGTTGACAGAGGAAGAGAAGACTAGGGCATCATTCACAGATGGTTCTACACAATATGTAGACACCACCCAAAAGTGGACAGCTGCAACCCCTTTCTAGGACATCACTGATGGACAATGGTGAAGGGAAATTTTCCCAGTGGACAGAACTTAGAGCAGTGCACCTGGTTGTGCACTCTGCGTGGAAGGAGAAATGGCCAGATGTGCAATTATATACCAATTCATGGGCTGTAGCCATGGTTTGGCTGGACGATCAAGGACTTGGGAGACGCATGATTGGAAAATTGGTGACAAAAACATTTGGGGAAGAGGTATGTGGATGGACCTCTCTGAGTGGTCAAAATCTGTGAAGATATTTATATTCCATATGAATACTCACCAACAGGTGACCCAGCAGAGGAGGATTTTAATAATCAAGTGGATACGATGACCTTTTCTGTGAACACCACTTAGCCTCTTTCCCTAGTTCCCTGTCATTGCCCAGTGGGCCCATGAAAAAAGTGGCCATGGTGGCAGGGATGGAAGCAATGCATGGGCTCAGCAACCGTGGACTTCCACTCACCAAGGCTGACCTGACTAGGGCCATTTGCCAGCAGCAGAGACCAACATGGAACCCTTGATACGGCTCCATTCCTTGGGGTGATCAGCCAGCTACCTGGTGGCAGGTTGATCATATTGGACCTCTTCCATCATGGAAAGAACAGAGGTTTGTCCTTTCTGGTTAATATGGATATGGGTTTGCTATCCTGCATGCAATGCTTCTGCCAAAACTACCATCTGAATGCCTTATCTACCATCGTGGTATTCCACACAGCATTATCTCTGACCAAGGCACTCACTTTACAGCTAAAGAAGTGCAGCAGTGGGCTCATGCTTATGGAATTCGCTGGTCTTACTATGTTCCCCATCATCCTAAAGCAGCTGGATTGAGAAACAGTGGAATGGCCTTTTGAAGTCACAATTACAATGCCAACTAGGTGACAATACTCTGCAGGGCTGGGGCAAAGTTCTCCAGAAGGCTTTGTATGCTCTGAGTCAGTGTCCAGTATATGGTACTGTTTCTCCCATAGCCAGGATTCATGGGTCCAGGAATCAATGGGTGGAAGTGAAGGTGGCACAACTCACCATCACCCCTATTGATCCATTATCAAAATTTTTGCTTCCTGTTCCTGTGAAATTACATTCTGCTGGCCTGGAGGTCTTAGTTCCAGAGGGAGGAACACTGCCACCAGGAGACACAACATTTACTCTATTAAATTGGAAGTTAAGATTGCCACCTGGGCACTTTGGGTTCCTCCTACCTTTAAGTCAACAGGCTGAGAAGGGAGTTACAGTGTTGTCTGGGTTTATTCACCCGGACTGTCAAGATGAAATCAGTCTACTACTCCACCAACAGAGATAAGAAAGAGTATGCACGGAATACAGGAGATCCATTAGGGTGTCACTTAGTATTACCATGCCCTGTGATTCAGGTCAATGGGAAACTACAACAACTCAATCCAGGCAGGACTGCGAATGACCTAGATCCTTCAAGAATGAAGGTTTTGGTCACTGCATCAGGAAAAAACAACGTGACTTGCTGAGGTGCTTGCAGAAGGCAAAGGGAATGGGTAGTAGAAGAAGGTAGTCATCAGTACCAGCCATGACCACGTGATCAACTATGGAAATGAGGACTGTAATTGTAATGAGTATTTTCTCCTCCTTTTGTTAAAAATATGTTTTGCTTATGTACACTTGTACTATGAAAATATCTTCATTTTATTTCCTTTATCATATGACATAAGATTTATTGATTTCACATCGGCATTTAAGTGTTAAACTTTATGTAATAGTATTTGGGTTGGAGATTCGTGTATTTCTGTTCGTACCAAAGACAGTTGTATTAATGTTAGGCATAATTATAACCTTATTATTATCTTTATTTGAAGATTATGTCTGATCTCAGAAGTTGTCTATGGGTTCAGGTTGACAAGGGGTAAACTTTTGATGGTTAATACTGAGTGTCAACTTGATTGGATTGAAGGGTACAAAGTATTGATCCTGGGTGTTTCTGTGATGGTGTTGCTAAAGGATATTAACATTTGAGTCAGTGGACTGGGAAAGGCTGATACACCCTTAATTTGAGTGGGCACAATCTAATCAGCTGCCAGCGTGACTAAAATATAAGCAAGGCAGAAAAATGTGAAAACAGAGACTGGCTTAGCTTCCCAGGCTACATCTTTCTCCCATGCTGGATGCTTTCTGCCTTTGAACGTTGGACTCCAGGTTCTTCAGTTTTAGAACTGGGACTGGCTCTCCTTCCTCCTCAGCCTGCTGATGGCCTATTGTGGGACTTTGTGATTGTGTGAGTTAATACTTAATAAACTCCCATATATATGTTATTTTTATAATTTCAACAAAACAAAAATAATAGTGGGAATGAGAAAATGACCAACTAGTCCCAGATAGTTTAGGCAGATTAAATAAACATTGAAAAGTGTTCAGTATATGAAATAACCCAAATTTATTGATAAATGTATTGAGGTGAATTACAGTGAGGTGAGGCAGAGGGATAAATTTGATAGGGAACAGAGGAAGGTAAAGTGGTCCCACCTACTACACAGTAGTTATTCATACAAACAATGTATTTACTAGAACTGAGTTTTTTTGAGCATATATTTTGGTCTGTGGCGTATGCTGGTTTTAAAATAATTTTTAAAATATTTGGCTTAGACTTGTTATTTACTATTCTAGAAAAAATTATTTTTGTGAACTTTATATTACCTCTTTATAAGAGTGCATAATTTCACAGATGTCATCTCTCTCTTGTTCAGGAAAACTTTTCCCTAATTCCATGATAAGTTAATTTTAAGCTATCTCCTTTCATTGGAATGGAGGTTCACAGAAAATTACTTTGAAATAAAGCAGCGAAAGCAAACAAACAAAATTTACTTTCTCATCTTTTCATTCCAAAACTGATATTGCAATCTTTGAATAAGGTCTCTGAATGGGAACAGAGGGCCTTTTAATTAAAGATGCTGTGCTTTTAAGATTTTCAGTTTTGAACAAGATCCTAGTATCCAGGATTTTTTTTTTAAGGCAACCCCGTTTTCCAAATGTTATTCAAAATTGTTTTCATTGTTATCCAGAAAACATATAAAATACATATCCAAAGCCCCAGAATTCTCTTTTAATATAAGAAAAATATTATCAATATTCAAATAACTAATATTGAGATATTTTGGGGTATGTCCATCATAGCAACTGTAAATTGAAAAGCAAAGCTTTTCTAGGACATTTTAAATAATGTTTGTTTTCTAGAATAAAAAGGAAAGAGTTTAACCCAGAACTTCCTGTTATTCCATTTTTCTCATCAATATGTAAAATTCAGATCTCTGATTTGAATTGGGAATGCAAATTTTATAGCCTTAACGGTTTTGTGTTTATGTAGTCTATGGGTTCATTAGTTTGGTAGGGCTGACATAACAAAATACCACAGACTGTGGAGTTTATACAACAGAAATTTATTTTCTCACAGTTCTGGAGGCTAGAAGTCTAAGATCAAAGTGTCAGCAGGTTTGCTTTCTTTTTAGGCCTCTGTTGTTGGCTTGCAGATGACCTCCTCCTTGCTGTGAGTTCACAAAGTCATCTGTCTGTGCATGTACATGTCTGTTGTATCTCTGTGTCCTAATCCCCTCTCCTTTTCACTAAATTTGCTGTTGTTGTTGTTTTTAACTAATACATAATAGTTGTGCACATTTATCAGGTATGGGGTGATGTTTAAATAGGGTTATTGGCATATCTGCTACCTAAAACGTTTATAGTTTCTTTGTATTGAGAACATTTAAAGTCCACTTTTGTAGCTATTTGAAAATATACAATACATGGTTTTTAATTGTAGTCACCATACAGTGCTGTAAAACATTAGAACTTATTCTTCCTATCTTGCTGTAATCTTTTATCTGTTAACCCACATTTGGCTATCCTCTATGCCCCCTACCCTTCCCTGCCTCTAGTAACCACTATTCTATTCTCTACTTCTTTGAGATCAACTTCTTTCACTTCCATATATGAGTGAGAATGTGTAATAATTATCTCTCTGTGTCTGGCTCATTTCACGTAACATATATCCTCCAAAGTCATTCATGTTACTGCTGTTGACAGAATTTTGTTCTTTTTTATGACTAATATTCCATTGTTTATATATACCACATTTTCTTTATGCATTCAATTGTTTATGGACACTTAGGTTGATTCCATGTCTTGGCTGTTGTGAATAGTGTGTGATTAACATGGAAGTGCAGATATCACTTCAACATATTGATTTCCTTTCCTTTGGATATATACCCCATAGTGTGATTGCTGGATCGTGTAGACTACCACACGATCCAGCAATCACACTATGGGGTATATATCCAAAGGAAATAAAGAATAGGTTTTTGAGGAATCTCTATAATGTGTTCCATACTGGTTGTGCTAATTTACATCCCATCAACAGTGTTTAAGAGTTTACTTTCTGCACATCCTCACCAACATTTGTTGTTTTTTGTCCTTTTGATAAGAGCAGTCTTTTTTTTTTTTTAAACTGTTTTTTAAAATTATACTTTAAGTTCTGGGGTACATGTGCAGAACATGCAGAATTGATACATAGGTATACACATACCATGGTGGTTTGCTGCATCCATCCCCCTGTCATCTACATTAGGTATTTCTCTTAATGTTATCCCTCACCAATCCTCCCACCCCCTGCTGTTCCTCCCTTAGCCCCCCCCCCAACCCCCAAACAGGCCCCAGAGTATGATGTTCCCGTCCTTGTGTCCATGTGTTCTTATTGTTCAACACCCACTTATGAGTGAGAACATGCTAGGATGAGAATAATATCTCATTGTGGTTTTGATTTGCGTTTCCCTATTGATAGTGATGTTGAGCATTTTTTCATATACTTGTTTTTCATATACTTGTTTCATATATTTTTTTCATATGCATCTTATCAGAGATGTCTTCAACTCATTTTACCATTTCTTAATTGGATTACTTTTTGCTGTTTAGTTGTTGAGTTTCTTGTATATTCTCTATATTAATCCCTTGTCAAATGAATCGTTTAGAATATTTTCTCCCATTTTGTAGGTTGTCTGTTTACTCTGTTGATTATTTCCTTTGCTGTGCACAAGCTTTTGTTGCATATACTTTTGAGGTCTTCTTCATAAAATCTTTTCCCACACCAATGTCTGAAGCATTTCCTCTATGTTCTGTTTTACTAGTTTCGTACTTTTGGTCTTATTTGCAAGTCTTCAATCCATTTTTAGTTGATTTTTATATATAGTGATAGATAGGGATCTAATTTCAATTTTCTGCATATGAATATCTAGCACCATTTAGTGAAGAGACTGTCCCTTCCCTAGTGAATGTTCTTGGCACTTTTATCAAAAATCAGTGGGTTTGAATAGACTGGTTTATTTATGGATTTTCTATTCTGTTCCATTTGTCTGTTTTTATGTCAGTAACATGCTGCTTTATTTACTGCAGCTTTATAGTATATTTTAAAGTATGATGCTTCTAACTTTGTTCTTTTTTGCTCAGGATTGGTTTGGATATGCAGTGTCTTTTATGGTTTCATACCAATTTTAGTATTATTTTTTCTGTTTTTGTGAAGAATGTCATTGGTATTTTGATAGAGATTGTATTGAATCTATAGATCACTTTTGGTAGCATGTTCATTTTTACAATATTATTTCAATTTATGAACATAGGATATGTTTCCATTTGTTTGTATCCTCTTCAATTTCTTGCATCAGTTTTTTAGTTTTCTGTGTAGAGATCTTTCACCCTCTTGGTTAAATTTACTGCTAGGTACAGTTGATCCTTGAACTGTTTAAGTGGTGTGTCGCTCCTGCATGCAGTTGAAAATTTATGTGTAACTTTTGACTTGCCGAAAACTTAATTATTAACTAATAAGCTACTGTTGACTGGAAGCCTTAGCAATGACATAAACAGTTGACTAACACATTATTTTACATATGTATTACATACTGTATTCTTAAAGTAAGCTAAAGAAAAGAAAGTATTATTAGGAAAATTAATAACAAAGTTAAGAAAAAATACTATTCACTAAGTCAAAGTAGATCAACACATAGGTCTTTATCCTTTTCATCTTCACATTGAATTGGCTGATGAGGAGGAGGAAGAAGAGTAAGAGGAGTTGGTTTTGCTGTCTCAGGAGTGGCAGAGGCAGAGGAATTCTAAGGGAGGTAGGAGAGGCAGGCACACTCAGTGTAACATTTATTGAAAAAAGTCTGCATGCATCTAAGTAGACCCATGCAGTTCAAGCCTGTATTGTTCAGGGGTCCAACTGAATTTTATTTTTGTATGTAGCTGTTATAAAAAGAATTGCTTTTTCAGTTTCTTTTTCCACTAGTTTATTGCTGATGTTTAGAAATAGTACTTATTTTTTATATTGATTTTTCTTCAAAAGTACTGAACTTGTTTATCAGTTCTAAGAGTTTTTGAGGTGAGTCTTTAGTGTTTCTTATATGTCATCTACAACATGGGAGATGAACAGAAACAAATTTGGATAGTCTTTTCCAATTCAGATGCCCTTTAATTCTTTCTCTTGCCTAATTGCTATGACTAGTACATCCAGTACTGTGTTGAATGAAAGTGGTGAAAGTGAGCATCTTTCTTTTGTTCCAGGTCTTAGAGGAAAAGCTTTAACTTTTCCTCAGTCAGTATGATGTTGTCTGTGGGTTTGCTATAGATGGCCTTTATTGTGTTGAAGTACATTCCTTCTATATCTAACTTGGTGAGAGTTTTTATCATGAAGAAATGTTGAATTTTATTATGTGTTTTTTCTTTGTTTATTGAAATGATCATATGATTTTTGTCTTTCATTTTATTGATGTGATGTATCATATTTGTTGATTTGCATATCCTAATCCATCCCATTTATCTTACCCATTTATGCCTGGGTTAAATCCTACTTGATTATGGTGAATTATCTTTTTAATATGCTTCTGGATTCTGTTTGCTAGTATTTTGTTGACAATTTTTGCTTCTGTGTTCATTAGGGATGTTGGTCCATAGTTTTTCTGTTGTTGTTACTGAGTCCTTGGTCTAGTTTTGGTATCAGGATAATGCTGGCCTCTTAGAATGAGTTTTGAAGAACTGCCTCCTTCTCAATTTTCTGGAAGCGTTTTAAAAAGATTGATTTTAATTCTTTAAATGTTTGACAGAATTCAGCAGTGAAGCCATAGAGTCTTGGGCTTTTTTAAAATTACAAATTTAATCACTTTACTTTTCAATTGGTATGTTGGGATTTTTCATTTCTTCTTGACTCAGTTATGGTAGGTTGTTTGTGTCCAGAAGTTTATCCATTTTTGCTAGGTTTTCTAATTTGTTGGTGTATAGTTGTTCATAATAATCTTTAATGATTTTTATTTATGTGGTGTCACTTTTTTGTCTCATTTTTCATTTCTGATTTTATTTTTTTGGGTATTTTCTCTTTTTGTCTTCGTCGTTCTAACTAGTAGTTGGGTAATTTTATTTATTTATCTTTTCATAAAACCAACTTTTTGAGATTTTTTGATATGTTGTTTTTTTTTCCTCAATTTTGTTTATTTCAGCTCTGATATTATTTATTTTTTCTACCAATTATTATGGTTTGTTCTTAATTTTCTTGTTCCTTTTGACCCATGTTCATTGGGGAGCATGTTCTTCAGTTTCCCTGTATTTGCAGTTTCATCAGTTTCTTTTGTTGGTTTCTAGTTTTATTTCATTTTGATTAGAAAAGATATTTAATATGACTTCAGTTCTTTTAAATTTGTTAAGCCTTTTTTGTGACCTAATATTTGGTCTGTTCTGGAGAATATTCCATGTGCTGATGAAAAGTATCTGCATTCTGCAGCAATTGGGTGATATTTTCTTTAAATGTTTGTTAGGTTTATTTGGTCTGAAGAGCAGTTTAAATTCAATGTTGCTTTTTAGATTGTCTATCTAGATGATCTGTCACATGCTGAGTCCCCATCTATTATTGTATCAGAATTTTCCTTTCCTTTAGATCTAACAATATTTGCTTTCATATATCTGGGTGCTGCAATGTTGGCTGCATATTATATTTACAATTGTTATCTCCTTTACTGAATTAATCTCTTTATCAATACATAATGATCTTCTTTGTTTCTTTTTAGTTGTTTTTTGTTTTTATTTTTGTTTTGAGACATGGTCTCACTTGCTGGGTTTGTGTAAGTATATTCTGTGAAGGTCACATAAGGATGAAATCACCTAAGGATGCATTTCTCAGAATGTATCTCTGTGGTTCAGTGACATTTGACTGTAATGAGTGGCAAAGCAGTAAACTTTGGTCTGTATTACTCAAACTCCAGTATGCTGACCCACTCACTTATTTCAGTGAAAACTCAAAGATTTTTATTTAGTGTTGAAGGCCTGAAGCTCATTTAACATTAAATATAGTCTGGGTACAGTGGCTCACACCTGTAATTCCAGCACTTTGGGAGACTGAGGTGGGAGGATCAGTTGAGCCCAATAATTTGAGACCAGCCTAGGCAACATTGTGAGAAACTGTCTCTACAAATTTTTTTTTTTTTTTTTTGAGATGGAGTCTTACTCTGTCACCAGGCTGGAGTGCAGTGGCACAATCTTGGCTCACTGCAACCTCCAACTCCCGGGTTCAGGCAATTCTCCTGCCTCAGCCTCCTGAGTAACAGGGACTACAGGTGCATACCACTACACCCAGCTAATTTTTATATTTTTAGTAGAAGCAGAGTTTCACCATGTTGGCCAGGATGGTCTTGATCTCTTGACCTCGTGATCCGCTCACCTCAGCCTCTCAAAGGGCTAGGATTACAGGCGTGAGCCAACACACCTGGCCTTTTTTTTTTTTTTTTTTAAATTAGCCAGGCATGGTAATACATGTCTGTGGTCCCAGCTACACTGGAAGCCTAAGGTGGGAGGATTGCCTGAGCCCAGAGGTTGAGACCACATTGAGCCATGATTGTACCACTACACTGCACTTATATTTCAGTGTCTATAAATAGTTTTGTTTGGGAACACAGCCATATATAATATTTACCTACTATTCATGGTTGCTTTTGAATTATAATAGCAGAGTTGATCAGTTGTAACAAAGATCATGTGACCCACTGAGCTGAAAAGGTTTACTATCCAGTCATTTACAGAAAAATGTTGCAGACAATCGGATATAGAGGATAGACTACAAAGCAAGCTAAATAATTTATCAGTATTCTGTTCAAGATAGTGTACACTGGGAAATTTTCAGAACTTTCCCTGATTGACGTAGAATGGAAGCCAAAATTAAGCTATAGGGTCTGCAGAAAACAAAACTAAACAAACATTAGCAAAACTGTCCAATACCTTGGTTAGCAGCCTCTAAGCCAAAGAAGATATAATAAAAGCTAGTTAGCAGTCTTTCTTTTTCTATGTTTTGCAATAAAATGAAATTCAGAATTGTCCACAGAACTCCTGAATTTTTATGTAAAATATATTTGTGAGCAAATGTTTGTTTTTCTGGGGAGAAAGTCCATAGTTTTCCTTTGATTTTCTGTGGGGTTTACAAATGCAAATAGTTGAGTTACTAATATACAAAGTTAACTCCCAAAGAAAGAGGTTTGAATATATCTTTATTTTATCTGCTAACCTTCTTTTAGTCCTGGGTGCTTTCTGTTACTTACCTTAGGACTGTAAGACATGCAACTTTTATTTACTATTTTCTGACACATTTCATTGTCATATGCTCTGATCATTAGGTGTGAGTTTATGTGGAAGAAGTAAGAAGTATGATGAGGTATTAATATTTATCAACTGCCTGCTAGGAACTAAACAGGTGCTTTATGCCTAGTTTTTAATATAATGTTTCATAATTCTATTAGACATGCTGAGTAATTTGAAATTCAGAGAAGTTGCATATCTGTGGATACACTGCCTGTAGATTATCTAGTAGTAGGCCTGGGACTCCAACCTGCATCTCTCTAATAAATCTTAAATATTCTGTCTCCTCTATACTTCCTGAAGAGGGAACACAGAAAGCAAGTAGGGAACACAGATGTCTACTTTTTTTTCTTATTTAAGAGTTTTCTGTAGGGTTTGCTATTTCTAATTATCATTTTTATATGAGCATTGGTGCATATAAACTATATGACATTTTGGTCTCTGTCAGCACTAAAGGATAATAACATTTTATTAGATTGCTTGAATTGAATGGCATGTATTGTTGTTATGAAATATAATGAAATCTTTACAATATTTGGAATTAAACTATTACCAAGGAAGTAACCTGAATTGAAGCTAATATAGAGCACTTGTTTGAATGATAGTGTTATATTTCTTATGTTTATTCATACTAGCTAGTAAATCTCCATTATGATTTCATCGCTTCATTGTACTTTAAAAAATTATAAGCATGCCAGAGAACTTCTGTTTATGTGGGTTACATCTATTGATACTTACTATCTTAAAGAATAAAATTATTTAACTCACATAAAGACTAAATAAACCCATTACATAGTAAAATAAATAATATAAGGAAAAATAGCTGTATATTTCAAAACCCACAAAATAGTCAAAATATTAACAATTTTTTTACATTTTGTAAATCTCTGGCTTAATAAAAGATAGCTAAATTGTGAAATATCTATTTCTACATTTAATCTGTTGTAATATGTTTTTGTTGAAATTTGTGAGAAAAATTATGTTTGAAACAATTATGTAATTAAAAAAGGATGCAGTATTTTAATAACCTTTTCTAATAAATATAGATATTATTTGTTTTGCTATTTTGCCCAAACTGGACAATAATGATCATTTCTTAAAGGTAAATGTAGTAGTCAGAGTTCTCCAGGAAACAGAACCCGTGGTTGATTGACTGATAGAAAAATAGACAGATAGATACATACATACATACATACATACATATGTACATACATATATACACATAGAGGGGATTTATTAAAAGAATTGATTCATGCAGTTATGGAGGCTGAGGAGTTTCCTGACTTGCCATCTGCAAGCTGGAATTCTGATGTCTTAGGACAAGAGAAATTTATATCCCAGCTCCAGGAGAGAGAGGAAATAGCCTATTTGCTCCATTTGGGTCCCCTGCTAATTAGGTGGGTCTGCTCACATTGAGGGCAGATCTTACTTACTCAGCCTGTGGACGCACTTGTGAATCTCCTTTGGAAACATTCTCACAAGCATACACAGAAATAATGCTTTACCAATTCTCTAGATAATCCTTACACCAGTCAAGGTGACACCAAAAATTAATCATCGTAATAAGTAACAATATGGAATCCAAAGCCTTATTAAGGACATTTTCATAATACTCTGTTAAGTTAAATTCTTTTGGTCTACCAGAATAGCCAATACAATATTGAAGAATAAGAAAAAAGTTGGAGGACTTCACGCTATACAACTTCAAGATTTATTATAAAGCGTGGTGATGGGGCAGTGTAGCAAAGATAGTCTTTTTAACAAATAGTTCTGGAACACCTGGACATCCACATGCTAAAAATTGAATCTGGACACAGACCTTACACACTTAAAAAAATTAATTCAAAGTGGATCAAAGGACTAAATATAAAATACAAAACTATAAAACTGCCATACAATTATATAGGAGAAAGCCTAGGTAACCTTGGGTGTGGCAGTGATTCTTAGATCTAGTTCCAAAGGTAGAATCCACAAAAGAAAATAATGGTAAATTCGACTTCATTAAAAACTCTGCTCTGCCAAATACAATGCCATGAAATGAAAAGACAAGCCACAGACTGGGAGAAAATATTTTCAAAAGAAACTTCTGATAATGTACCATTATGTAAAAATATACAAGAACTCATAAAAATCTACAATAAGAAAATGAACAACCCTAAGCCAGGCATACAGTGGTTCGTGCCTGTAATCCCAGCACTTTGGGAGGCCAAGGCGGGTGGATCACTTAAGGTCAGGAGTTAGTGACCAGCCTGATCAACATGGTGAAACCCTGTCTCTACCAAAAATACAAAACTTAGCCGGGCCGGGTGGTGTGTGCCTGTAATCCCAGCTACTCGGGAGGCTGAGACAGAAGAATCCCTTGAACTCTGGAGGCGTAGGTTGCAGTGAGCCAAGATCCCGCCACTGCGCTCCAGCCTTGGCAACGTAGACTCTGTCTTAAACACACACACACAGACACACACACACACACATACACACACACACACACACAGCTATTGAGAAATGGACTAAAGACCTTAGCAAACACCTCACCAAAGAAGATATACAGATGTCAAGTAAGTATATGAAAAGATGTTCTGCATTTTATATCATCAGGGAAATGCAAATTAAAGCAACAGTGAAATATTACTGCATATCTATTAGAATGGTCAAAATCTGGAATACTAACAACACCAAGTGCTGATGAGGATGTGGAGCAAGGAACTGTCATTAATTGCTGGTGGGAATGAAAGATGGCATAACCACTTTGGAGAACAGTTCAGTGGTTTCTTAATTTACATTCCAGCAATTATGCCCCTTGGTATTTATCCAAAGGAGTTGAAAGTGTATAACCACACAAAAATCTCTGCATAGATTTTTATAGAAAATTTATTAATAGATGCCAAAACTTGGAAGCAACCAAGATAACCTTCAGTGTGTGAATGGATAAGTAAACTGTGGTACATCCAGATAATGGAATATTATTCAGTATCAAAAGGAAATGAGCTATCAAACCGTGAGAAGATAAGGAGGAAACTTAAATGCCTGTTACTACATCAAAGAAGCCAATTTGCAAAGGCTGCACACTGCAGTTATCCAACTATATGACATTCTGGAAAGGGCAAAACTATGGAGATAGTAAAAGAATCAGTGCTTGCCAGAGGTTAGAGAGAAGGAAGGGATGAACAGGCAGAGCACAGAGGGGTTTTAGGGCAGTAAAACTACTGTGAATGATACCGTAATGAAGGAATCATGTTATAATACGTTGTCTAAACCCATAGAATATACAACACTGAAAGTGAACTTTAAACTGTGGACTTTGGGTGATAATGATGTGTCAATGGAGGTTCGTCAGTGGTAACAAATGGCCCACTCGGTTGGGATATGTTGATAATGGGAGAAGCTATGCATATTGCAGGTACAAGGGATATATGGGAAATTATCTCTTCTGCCGAATTTTGCTATAAACCTAAAACTAATCTAAAAAGGTAAAGTTTTTTTTTTATTATTTAATATCCATTAGTCTAGAGTCTTCCAATTCTGGAAAGATGGAGTAAATGTACTTCTCTCTATTTCTCATGCTAAGTACAACTGAAATCCTAATAAATAATGTGGTGATGTGTTCTTGTTTTTGTGTGTGTGCACCTCATATATTTTATACTCAGAGGTAAACCAGCTGACAACCTAGAAATATCAAAAAGCACTGACCAATCAATAAATAAATAGCCTCAACAAAATCATTCTCTGTTTAGGCAACAGGTGTAGAAAGCATAGCAAGTCAGAAAACTTACATCATAACCACTCTATTCCTGTCAAACACTACAGAAAAATTGTGGTCCTACACCAACCCATGTCAACAAAAGTTGAGTGGGAAGCTTGGATTTTCACCCTTGTTAGACTGTGATGAAGTGCCCCAATCTTGTGGTCCCCTGAAAGGGTCTCAGAGCCTCAGGGATTCACAGATCACAGCTTTGAGACTTTAAGCTTTATGGTTAAATTTAACTACTAAATGGGTTAAATTTCTTACTTTTTAAAGATGCTGTGTATTCCCTCCCCCTGCCACCCCCAGGACTACGCCTGAGACTACACCTGGCTACTTTTTAAAATTATTATTTATTGTAGAGAGAGGGTCTCTCCACATTGCCCAGGTTGGTCTTGAACTCCTGGGCTTAAGAGATCCTCCTGCCTCAGCCTTCCAAAGTGCTGGGATTATAGGAGTGAGCCACCATACCCAGCCTACTACCAGGTTTTATAAATAATATTTTCATCTTATAAAATTTAATAACATGACCCATTCCAAAGCACCTTTGGAAATTGTGAAATAACTATTTATTAAATGAATAATTTCAAGTATCATCACTAATAGTTATTTATATAACAGTACATTATATAGAAAATATATGGATTTGGCCTGAAATTTCATCACAACTTAAAAAATACATTTTGAAAAGGGATATGATGAATTTTGCTAATGGTAGTCTTTAAACAGAATCATTCTTCTTGAGCATTTCAAAATGGAAAAATGGCTGAATACTTACTGAATGAGATTTGACTTCCGATTTGGTTCTGCTCTCTCACTATTTGGTAGATAACTTGAAATCTCTGTGAAATTGCAGAATTCATAGATAAAAAGGGGATGTAATATTTTTTGGAGAAAATTGAGCTATACATTCAGTGAATGTAAACTCTTGTTAACTAATGTTGTCATATTTTAAAAGTAGCAGATACCTGGAACTAATTATTCAAGTTTTATTCTGAATCAGAGAAATCCAGTGTTTATGTTTACTCAATAAAACTGCTGTGTTAAAAGATATATTTTTATCCTTGAAAAGATAATGATACGTGAAAATTAACGTTTTGTTAGAACACAGTCTTACTCATTCACCTACGTATTAACTATGGGTGATTTCACTGTATGACAGCAGAGTTAAGTAGTTTGATATGTCGCTTAAAGCCAGAAATACAGTCATCCCTTGGTATATGCTGGGGATTGTTCCAGGACCCCTGCATATACCAAAATCTGCATATACTCAGTCCTCTCATTCGGCTCTGGGAAACCTGCATATATACAAAACGTTGGCCCTCCATATATGCAGGTTTTACATTTTATTAATTTGATCTATGTTTGGTTGAAAGAAATCTGCAGATAAGTGGACCAAGCAGTTCAATCTTCTGTTGTTCAAGAGTCAACTGCATTTTGACTCTGACTCCTTTACAGGAAAAGTTTACTGACCTGTGGTGTAGATAAGAAATCCTTGTGACCTGGACTAAGAATATAGGAATCCTTAGATAGTCAACATAACTCCTTCAAGGTAATGAAGATAGTATTGGGCTATGATTTAAACTTTGTACAGATAAGTCTAGCATATTCCAATTACCAGCAGTGTAGCATGATAACTAAGTTATTTGACCTTTCAGAATCTTAGTTTTCTCGATTGTTAAATGAACATACTGATATTATTCTGCTCACTTCACAGTGTTAAAAGAAAATAATTTAAAAATAATAAGTGATGACAGTATATTAAATAGGATTGCTGGATTATTTAATCACGGAATGCTAAAAAGAGTGACTTGATGTTAATTTCATAAGCTTTTCATTATGTCTTTTGAGTAGATAGTTCATTAGAGTTGTTATAAGAAGTTGTTATTGAATAATTTCAGGAGTGTAGAAGAAAATGTCTGATATTTTAAACTATTCTGTTTTAGAACAAAATCCAACTTTTTAATAGAGCATGCAAGACCAGTAATGATCCGATTACTTCCTGGCTCTTTAACCTAACCTCTCACTGTTTGCTGTTTTTATACTATTTGCATAAATGATGGAATTAGAGAGGGAAAGGCTGAGATAATAGGAGTGAAAGAAACATCTATGCCAGACCGAAGTAAACTGTGGCTGTGTTTGCCATGATTTGTTTTTACAATCTGGTTGTTTACAGAAACAAAGCAACAAAAACTAAATATGAAATTAAATAATAAGTTGTGCTGAGGTTGTTTAAAATTGGAAAAAACAACTTCATAAGAACCTTTATGTTTTCTTACAACTAAATAACTACTGTTTTTTAAAATTAATCTTCAAGAGACTATAAAAAGAAAGCGATTACATATGGGAACTTTTATTTTTTGAAAAAAATTAAAATTGTATGTCTTATACAGGCTCTTCAAAATGATATAAATGTAGAAAATCTACTTGCAGAAAAATTTCTGAGGCTACAGTGTTAAACATTTTCTATTTCTATAGAGGATATTCAAAGAAAAATTGGTATCAGTAAAATGGACAATCACACAAAACCCTATTTGTTTTCAGGGGAGGAGGTGAGAGAATGAGGTGAGACTATAGATTTTCAGAGAGAGAGACACTTAGCTACTAGAAATTTAACTAATATTTTATTTTTGCCACAAATACTGGCATTTCCAAACTTTGTGAGAGAAGTAACATAATTTTACTGTTAAAATTCTATGGAAGAAATAGATTTGTGATTTAGATTTAGAGGGAATATCTAACAGTAATACATCTAGGCAGGTTGCCTATTGCTGTTTTGATTTACTTCTCCCTTATGATCTGATTTAAATTTGTATTTTTTTACTTAGTAAATTATTGGTCTGGGACAACTCATGGATTCTTGCTGGTCTGAAGGTTTTTACTTTTCTAAATGAGCACTTCTGCTGTTGTCTTTGCGTTTATTATTCATTCTAGAATAGATTGCATTTATTATTCATTCTAGAATAGAAGAAATGTCCAATTAAAGATCTTTATTATTTTTTAAATATTTCTTTTTCAGTTATATCAAAAGTATTTGAAATTTGCTTATGAAGCTACTAAAGGGTACAGGCGAAAGAAGGAAACCCTATGCTTGCCCTGCACTGCCATTCAGTTTTCCGTCCTAAAAGCAACCTCTGTTACAGAGGTTATCTGTGCATGTGCACACATACACACACACACACACACACACACACACAAATATGAATGTACAGATACATATATACATATGTATATATGCATTTATTACATACACATGTAAATGTAATATGTACGTATTACACATTTGAATAAAAATATATCTTATACAAGTGTATACTGTTGTGCATTTTCCTTATTTACAGTATCTCAAATATTTTTCTTATTTGCATAAACAGACATCACTTTTTAATAGCTGCATAGCATCTTGCTTATGTATAATTGACACATAAGTGTACATTTGGGTATGGCCACGATGGTGACTAGAAACAGTGGCGATTGGAGGCTCCCATTGAAAAGAACCAAATAAGTTTGTGAAACCTTCAATAGCAACCAAGGTATCCAGGTTCTCTAATCAGAAATAACTAGGTGGCTGGCGTGATCCACAGAAAGGAAGGAAAAGCAGTGTGGTGTGGCAGCCCACTTGAGAGCCACATGGGGCAGGGGAGGCCTCACTCCCCAGCCAAGGGAAGGCAGTAAGCTTGCTAACCAGCAGGGAAACCATGCTTTTTCTGTGGAACTATGCCACCCATGGATCAGAAGATCACACTCTTGAACTCACACTAACAGGGCCTAATGTGGAGCAATGCAGATTCTCAGTAGCCCCTCAGCTGGAATCTGCTTAAGCTTATGGAGCTCTGGGGAGGAAGACAGGGGGTGGGGCAGGAGACTGGCACCACAGCTGCAGCTGCCTACTGTGTAAGCCATTTGAGCTTTATGGAGTAGGGGCAGCAGCCAGCACTGCGACTCACAACTGCCTAGCATGCTAAGCTCCCTGGTAGGGGAAGGGTAGCATCCATCTCGGTAGCTCCAGGCCTCACTTTTCCCCTGCTGGAGCTAGGGATGCTGAATGGCTTGGTCCCAAGACCTGTAGTACTCCACAGTCCAGCACACCCTAGCTGTGGCAGACTGCAGCCAGAGTCCCTCTTCAGGCCTGATGTGACTCATCCTTCCTCACTGGGTGGGGTTTCCCAGCAGGAACTCCAAAAACTCCATCCAGAAACTTAGGGACAGAAACCAGATCTCCTTGGGCCTGAACCCCTAGGGGAAGAAGTGGCTGCCGTCTGTGTAGACCAGCAGACTTAGCCTTTCCTCCTGGTAGTTCTGGGGAATACAGGCAGCCCAGACAAGCTGGAAAACACACTTCAAGATAATATCAAGGACAACATCCCCAACCTAGCAAGCCAGGCCAGCTTGCAAATTCAGGAAATACAGAGAACACCACTAAGATACTTCACAAAAAGATCAACCCAAAGACGCAAAATCATCAGATTCTCCAAGGATAAAATGAAGGAAAAAGTGTAAGGGCAGCCAGAGAGAAAGACTAGGCCACCTACAAAGGGAAGCCCATCAGTCTAATAGCTTAACTCTCAGCAGAAACTCTACAAGCCAGAAGAGATTGAGGGCCAATATTCAACATTCTGGTTTTTTTTTTTTTTTTGAGACAGAGCCTCATTCTGTTGCCAGGCACCAGGCTGGAGTGCAGTGGTGGGATCTCAGCTCACTACAACCTCTGCCTGCCGGTTTCAAGCAATTCTCCTGCCTCAGCCTCCTGAGTAGCTGGGACTAACTACAGGCGCATGCCACCACGCCCAGCTAATTTTTGTATTTTTAGTAGAGACAGGGTTTCACCATGTTGGCCAGGATGGTCTTGATCTTTTGACTTCGCGATCCACCCACCTCGGCCTCCCAAAGTGCTGGGATTACAGGCGTGAGCCACTGCACCCGGCCCCAACATTCTTAAAAGAATTTTCAACCCAGATTTCATATCCAGCCAAACTAAGCTTCATAAGCAAAGGAGAAATAAAATCCTTTCCAGGCAAGCAAATACTGAGGGATTTCATTACCACCAGGCCTGCCTTGCAAGAGCTCCTAAAAGAAGCACTGAATATGGAAAGGAAAAACTGTTACCAGCCACTGCAAAAACACACCAAAATATAAAGACCAATGACACTATGAAGAAACTGCCTCAACTAGTGTGTAAAATAACCAGATAGTATCATGACAGGATCAAATTTATACATAATAATACTGACCTTAAATGTAAATGGCCTGAATGCCCCAATTAAAAACACAAATTGGTTACAGAGTCAAGACCCACTGGTGTGCTGTGTTCAGGAGACCCATCTCACGTGCAAAGATACACATAGGCTCAAAATAAAGGGATGGAGGAAAATTTACCAAGCAAATGAAAAGCAAAGAAAAACAGGGGTTGCAATCTGAGTCTCTGATGAAACAGACTTTAAACCAACAAAGATCAAAAAAAGACAAAGAAGGGCGTTACATAATGGTAAAGGGACCAATTCAACAAGAAGAACTAACTATTCTAAATCTATATGCACCAATAGAGGTGTACCCACATTCATAAAACGAGTTCTTAGAGACCTAAAAGAGACTTAGACTCCTACACAATAATAGTGAGAGACTTTAACACCCCACTGTCAATATTAGACAGATGAACAAGAGAGAAAATTAACAAGAGTATTCAGGACTTGAACTCAGCTCTGGATCAAGTGGATATAATAGATTTCTCCAGAACTCTCCACCCCAAATCAACAAAATATACATTTTTCTTGGTGACACATGGCACTTATTCTAAAATTAGCCACATAATTGGGAGCAAAACACTCCTCAGCAAATGCAAAAGAACTGAAATCATAACAGTCTCTCACACCACCGTGCAATCACATTAGAACTCAGGATTAAGAAACTCACTCAAAACCACACAATTACATGGATATTGAACAACCTGGTACAGAATGACTCCTGGATAAATAATGAAATTAAGGCAGAATTCAAGATGTTCTTTGAATCCAATGAGAACAAAGAAACAACATACCAGATCTCTGGTACACAGCTAGAACAATGTTAAGAGAGAAACTTATAGCACAAAATGCCTACATCAGAAAGCTAGAAAGGTCTCAAGTCGAAACCCTAACGTCACAAAAAAGCTAGAGAGGCAAGAACAGACTATTCCAAAAGCTAGCAGAAAACAAGAAATAGCTAAGATCAGAGTAGAATTGAAGGAGATCGAGACACAAAAACCCCTCCAAAAAAAATCAATGAATCCAAGAGCTGGTTTTTTGAAAAAAATTAACAAAATGGATAGAACCCTAGCTGGACTAATAAAGAAGAAAAGAGAAAAGAATAGATGCAATAAAAAAATGATAAAGGGGATGTCACCGTGGACTCACCATGAAAAGAAACCACTATAAAGAGAATACTGTAAACACCTCTATGCAAATAAAGTAGAAAATCTAGAAGAAATTGATAAATTCCTGGACACATACATCATCCCAAGACTAAACCAGGAAGCAGTCGAATCCCTGAATAGACCAATAACAAGTTCTGAAACTGAGGCAGTAATTAGTAGCCTACCAACTAAAATAAGCCCAGGACCAGACAGATTCACAGCTAAATTCTACCAGAAGTACAAAGAAGAGCTGGTACCATTCCTCCTGAAACTATTCCAAACAGTTGAAAAAGGAGAGACTTCTGCTTAACTCATTTTGTGAAGCCAGCATCATCCTGATATGAAAACCAGGAAGAGACACAACGAAAAAAGAAAACTTGAGACCAATATCCCTGTTGAACATCGATGCAGAAATCTTTAATAAAATATTGGCAAACCAAATCCAGCAACACATGCCAAAACTTATCCTTCATGATCAAGTAGGCTTCATCCCTGGGATGTAAGGCTGGTTCAACATACCCAAAGCAATAAACATAATCCATCACATAAGCAAAACCAAAGACAAAAATGACATGATTATCTGGATAGCTGCAGAAAAGGCCTTTGATGAAATTTAACATCTCTTCATCTTAAAAACTCTTAATAAACTAGGTATTCATGGAACATATCTCAAAACAATAAGAGCTCTTTATGACAAACCCACAGCCAATATCATACTTAAAGGGCAAAAGCTGGAAGCATTCCCTTTGAAAACTGGTACAAGACAAGGATACCCTCTCTCACCAATCCTATTCAACACAGTATTGGAAGTTCTGGCCAGGGCAATCAGGCAAGAGAAAGAAATAAAAGGTATTCAAATAGGAAGAAAGGAAGTCAAATTGTCTCTTTCTGCAGACAACATGATTTTGTGTTTAGAAAACCCCATTATCTCATTCCCCAAAACTCTTTAAACTGATAAGCAACTTCAGCAAAGTCTCAGGATACAAGCATTTTTATATCCTATCAATATACAAGCAGGGAACCAAATCATGAATGAACTCCCATTCATAATCACTACAAAGAGAAGAAAATACCTAGGAATACAGCTACCAAGGAAAGTGAAGTGCCTCTTCAAAGACAAGTAGAAACCACTGCTCAAGGAAATAAGAGAAGATTCAAAGAAATGGAAAAACATTCCATGCTTATGGATAGGAATAATCAATATTGTGAAAATGGCCATACTGCATAATTTATAGATTCAGTGCTATTCCCATCAAACTACCATTGACATTCTTCACAAAATTAGAAACCTACTTTAAACTTCATATGGAATCAAGGAAGACCCCATATAGCCAAGACAATCCTGAGCAAAAAGAACAAAGCTGGAGGTATCATGCTTCCTGACGTCAAACTGTACTATAAGACTACAGTAACCAAAATAGTATGGTACTGGTACCAAAGCAAACATATAGGCTAATGGAACAGAACAGAGACCTCAGAAATAACACCACACATCTACAGCCATCTGATCTTCAACAGACCTGACAAAAACAAGCAATGGGGAAAGGATTCTTGATTTAATAAATAGTTCTAGGAAAACTGACTAGGCACATATAGAAAACTGAAACTGGACCCCTTCCTTTAACCTTATTCAAAAATTAACTCAAGATATATTAAGGACTTAAATGTAAAACCCCAAACCATAAAAACCCTAGAAGAAAACGAGGCAATATTATTCAGGACACAAGCATGGGCAAAGACTTCTTGATGAAAATGACAAAAGCAATTGCAACAAAAACCAAAATTGACAAATAGGATCTAGTTAAACTAAAGAGCTTCTGCACAGCAAAAGGAAGTATCCTCAGAGTGAGCAGGCAAACTACAGAATGGGAGAACATTTTTGCATTACATATCTGACAAAGGTCTAATATCCAGAATTTGCAAAGAATGTAAATAAATTTACCAGAAAGAAAAGCAAACAACCCCATCAAAAAGTGGGCAAAGGATATGAGCAGACACTTCTCAAAAGAAGTCATACGTGCAGCCAGCAAACATATGAAAAAAAGCTCAACATCACTGATCATTAGAGAATTGCAAATCAAAACCACAATGAGATACCATCTCATCCCAGTCAGAATGGTGATGATTAAAAAGTCAAGAAACAAATGCTGGTGAGGCTGTGGAGAAATAGGAATGCTTTTACACTGTTGGTGGGAATGTAAAGTACAATGTTGGTGGGAATGTAATGTAAACCATTGTGGAAGACAGTATGGAGATTTCTCAAGGATCTAGAACCAGAAATACCATTTGACCCAGCAATGCCATCACTGGGTGTATACCCAGAGGAATATAAATCATTCTACAATAAAGATACATGCACATGTGTGTTTATTGTAACACTCTTTACAATAGCAAAGACTTGGAACCAACCCAAATGCCCATCAATGATAGACTGGATAAAGAAAACATGGTACATAAACACCATGGAACACTACACTATCAAAAAAGGAGAATGAGATTATGTCCTTTGCAGGGACATGGATGAAGCTGGAAGTCATCATCCTCAGCAAACTAACACAGGAACAGAAAACCAAACACTGCATGTTCTCACTCTTAAGTGGGAGTTTGAACAATGAAAATTCATGAACACAGGGAGCAGAAAAACACACACCAGGGCCGGTTGGGGGCTGGGGGGCAAATGGAGGGAACTTAGAGGATGGGTCAGTAGGTGCAGCAAACCACTATGGCACTTCTATACCTATGTAACAAATCTGCACGTTCTACACATGTATCCTAGAACTTTAATTAATGTAATTTTAATGGTCAAAAAATAACTGTACATTTATTGGATACTAGGTGATGTTTCAATTCAGGTATACTTTGTATAATGGTCAAACCAGGCAATTAGTATATCTAACAGTTTAAACATTTATCATTTCTGTGTGGTGAAAATATTCAAATTGCTCTCTTCTGGCGATCTTGAAATATATACTGCATTCTTATTAGCTATAGTCACCCTAACTATTCCAAATAACCTGGAAAAAGTTTCAAAAGCTGGAGGTTTTGGTGCTCAATTGATTGAACAGTTTGATTAAAGACAAATGAATTTTTAAAATATGTACCCAAGTTTAAATGGTTTATTCGTGTAAGTACTCAATATCATTGCAGGGTAGTTATGTTGATTTACAAAATAGTTCTTCAAAGGCTCAAGCTATTTTCCCCATTTTAGTTTAGAGGCATCTCAAAACTTCATAGAAGAAATGGTAAGCTTAACAACTGTTAAGTCCCTTTCTGCCTATCTTACTACATCCTTTTTTGCCTTCCAACAATTGTGAATAATAGGATTAGCAAGAGACAAATGAAAGAGATCCTGATAAGGTATTCAATCTCCATTCTTCCACAAATGTTTTGTAAATATTTGGAGATGGTTATATAGTAGTTAAATGTTATCTCATCATATGCCATAGCTGAAAATCCTTTTATGAGCATAACACTTTCTTCCTGTATTTCACAAGAATTGAGCCACATTTAGAGGCAGCCACCCACCATTTTCTGGACATTAATTTACAAGTTAAATAACTCCCCTTTAGGGAAATTAAATATTTATATATTTTAAGCATTTCAGTATTTAACACAACATGATAAGGACATAATATAAAAAGATTTCAATCTAGAGCAGTAATTTACCGAGTCTGAGAGATTGCCAGATTTGCTTGGATTTGCCAGATGCTGTTTTAGAAGCCAAGATGTGGGAGAGAGATCCAAGATGGCTGACTACTAGCAGCTCAGGATTGTAGCTCCCAGAGAACGCACACAGAACGAGAGGACGCCACACTTACAGATGAATTTTTGTTGCCCACGGACCAGGAGATTCCCAGTGGAGGAGCCCCACGGGTCGCCAGCACGACTCTTGTGGCTGGCGTGGTGGTTTTGCCAGCTCCCCGGCGCAGCAGTTCTTGGTGCAGAGTAAACGGGACTGAGTTCCCTTTTGGTCGACATTTGGGGCTACGGGAAGGCAAAGTCACCTATTTACCTGATTGAAAAAGGGATTCAAGAGGGAAGCCAGACCGAAGATTCCCAGGCAGAAGGGCACCACGAATCTTAATGCCGCTGTTTTAGTCGGCACAGTGGGTTGCTCAGATTTCGGCGCTGGGAATCAACAAGTTGGACGTCCACTCAGAGATCTAATTTGAAAGTTGGCAATTACAAACGACAGGTGGATACACTTACAATGATGGGAAGAAACCAGCGTAAAAAGGCTGAGAATACTCAAAATCAGAATGCCTCTCCTTCTACAGGAGATCATAGTGCCTCATCAACAAGGGAACAAGGCCTGATGGAGAGCAAGTGCAATCCATTAACAGAATTAGGCTTTAAAAGGTGGATAATAAGAAACTTTTCTGAGCTAAAAGAACATGTTCTAGCCCAATGTAAAGAAACTAAGAACCTTGAAAAAAGGTTTGACGAAATGCTCACGAGAATAGACAATTTAGAGAGGAATATAAGTGAATTAACGGAACCGAAGAACACAATACGAGAACTTCGCTAAGTATGCACAGGTTTTAACAGTCGAATTGATCAAGCAGAAGAAAGGATATCAGAGGTCGAAGACCAACTTAATGAAATGAAACGAGAAGACAAGATTCGAGAAGAAAGAGTAAAAAGAAATGAGCAAAGTCTCCAAGAAATATGGGACTATGTGAAAAGACCTAATTTACGACTGATAGGTGTACCTGAATGTCGTGAAGAGAATGAATCCAAGTTGGAAAACATTCTTCAGGATATTATTCAGGAAAATTTTTCTAACCTAGTAAGCCAGGACAATACTCAACTCCAGGTAATCCAGAGAATACCACAAAGATATTCCTCAAGTAGAGCAACTCCTAGACGCATAACCATTAGATTCACTAGGGTTGAAATAAAGGAGAAAATTCAAAGGGCAGCTAGAGAGAACTGTCAGGTTACCCATAAAGGGAAGCCTATCAGACTCACAGCAGACCTCTCAGCAGAAACCCTACAAACTAGAAGAGAGTGGGGGTCAATATTTAATATCCTCAAAGAAAAGAATTTTCAACCCAGAATCTCATATCCTGCTAAACTAAGCTTCACAAGTGAAGGAAAAATAAATTTTTTTGCGAACAAGCAAGCACTCGGAGATTTCATCACCACCAGACTTGCTTTACAAGAGCTTCTGAAAGAAGCACTACAAACAGAAAGGAACAACCAGTATCAGTCATCCCAAAAACTTGCCAAAATGTAAAGAATATCTCCATAATGAAGAATCTACATCAACTAATGGGCAAAATGGCCAGCTAGCATTAATTCATAATACTCAACTCACAAATATTAATATTAATCCTAAATTTAAATGGATTAAATGCCCCAATTAAAAACATGGGCAAATTGAAGAAAAAGTCAAAACCCATCGATACGCTGTATCTAGATTTATCTCACAAGAATCGACACACAAAGACTCAAAACAAATGGTTGGAGGAAGATTCATCAATCAAATGGAGAGTAAAAAAAAAAAACCAGGAGTTGTAATTTTTGTCTCCAATAAAATAGACTTTAACAGTACCAAAGACTAAAAGAAACAAAGGAGGATATTACATAATGGTAAAAGAATCAATGCAACAACAGGAGTTAATGATCATAAATATATATGCACCCAATATAGGAGCACCCAGATTCATAAGACAAGTTCTAAATGACTTATAAA